>PVJI01013059.1:0-49125 GCA_004026765.1 Micronycteris hirsuta | reverse complement strand
GTGTGTGTGTGTGAGATTTTCCCTGTATCTTAACTCAGACCTACAAGTGGGTAAAAGTCTGTGCTTCTCCCTCTGGTTGTCTTCTGCCGTGCTTCTGTGTGTGTGTGTTTCACTTTTCTAAGGGCCTGATATATATTTTTTAGTTTTCTAAAATGTGTGGATTTTAGTAGAGTTTTGCTCCCTTTCTCCCTCTTAGTCTTCCATCTGCCTTCCCCCTCTATCCATATCTAGTAACAGACAGCAAGAATGGAATGGGGATAGAGAAATAAGTAAAGAGAATAACCATTTAGGACTGAAAATAATTTTAGACAGAATGTCCAAGTGACTGGCCCTGAATCCCAAACTTTTACTTACATTCTGTCGCTGCTTCTGTATCATGAGCGTCAGTGAGTCAGCTGTTGGGATTGACTGACCTCCTGCAGGGAGCATGGTACTAGATTGGGCCATGTGGATTGGGGACAAGGGAACATTATTTGGTATAGAAATATCTGCTCCCTAAGAAATGTATTCCTGAGGTTAATTGTGGTCCCAGACTCCAAACCAGAAATTCTTACCCTGGTTAAGTTTTGGTGTCCCTGAAGCACTTGTGGTACCTGCTGATATTCTGTCACCCCCAGCACTTGTGTAGTCCCCTTTTTTCTTCCTTTCCTCTTGTTCTGCTTCTCTCTTTATCGTTTTTTTCCCCTCTTACTGCATTTTTCTTTCTTCTTTTCTTTTTTTTCCGCTGTCTCTCAGTGCTGGTGGCTCTCCAAACTCAAGTGCTGAGCCCCAGAATACTTACTGTTCAGTTCCTCAAATGATACATAACAGAGCATGGATGAAAAAAGTGACCCCCGCCCCACACACACACACTACGTGCTTACTGTAAAGGTTTTCCTTTGGAAGAGAAACTGAGAAAAGGTAGTTACCTTCAGCTCTGCAGCAAGAGGCCTTTGCCCCAGGCTTGGAGACGCTGCTGGCTAAACTATGCTCTTTCCCTTTTTGGCAGGCCTCCGCTGTGAGAGCAGGCCTCCATATCATATTTCAGTAGAACATGTGAAAACAAGGAGTGAGGCTGAGAATTAAAGGACCAGAGGCTACCTTTTGCCCAATTTACTTAAAGTGGAATGGATCCCCAAAAAAAGAAGCCCTCTGAACCTCTCTCTGGGGCCCTGTCAGGCATCTAAGAACCAATGATCTAGTCCATAATTCGCCAGTAGGTGGCAGTCACACCCCTCAGGTTTTTCAAAAGTTCCCTAACTGGAGTTTGAGACTCTCTAAGAAGAAAACTGTAGCTGAGGGTAGTGATGGTACAACTTAAAAACAGCACTGAGACAGCTGCCTTTACCACTGCCCTCTCAGTCAGGGGAGGCCTAAGAGAAGAGCATCATTTCTTCTCTCTTCACTTTCTACCCAGAACACAAACGTGAGGAAATCGGGCCGCCTTATTCTACCACTTCACTTTCCCTGTGGCCACTCCTTCTCCCCCAGAGAATATAAGGCCTGAACCACATTAGCCCTCCCCTACGAGAAAGAAGAGGATGAGGGTAATAGAAAATGAGTTTAAAAGCTACCAGCCCAAGTATCTCATGCTGAGCAGCTTGGCCAGCAGTTACATTTGGAATACCACTGGCTTACAGAAAACAGGTATGCCAGGTAAGCTGAGAGTTTATTTTCAAGGCAGCATCTCTCCCAGGTCACACAGTGAATTCTCAGTACTTTTTTCTAACCAGGATGACTTACATTGTATTTAATCCATTTTGGAGTCTTCTAATTCCTGTATTCTCTACATCTGGAAGTTAGTCCCCTCTGCGAAAGGGTCTCTCCAGAGATATGTGTCAGGAGAGGACATTCATACCTTGGTCCTCCACACCTTGTTACTCTAAATTTGGAAGGAGAGAGGAGAATTATACAAACAAAAAGATGTTTGTATAATTCTGTTCAACTTCTTTCACACTGTCCCTACTGCTAGATTCCTATCCAAGCTCTCCCATATTATTGTGATCCTGGGTGTGTGATTTAATTTCTTTAAACTTTACTATCTTAACTGCAAATACAAGTTGCCATATCTCCTTATAAGATTATCGTGAAATTATTCCTTGGCCAGTGTGGCTCAGCTGGTTGGAGCATCATCCCTTAACCAAAGGGTTGTGGGTTCCATTTCATGTCAAGATGCATTCCTAGGTTCCAGGTTCAGTCCCTAGTCTGGGCACATATGGAAGGTGACCAGTTGATGTCTCTGTCTCTCTGTCTCTGTCTCTCTCTGTCTCTCTGTCTCTCTCTCTCTGTCTGTCTGTCTCTCTCTCTCTCTCGTTTCTTAGGTGAGGATTTTTTTAAAAAGATTATTGTAAAGCTATTATGAGATAAAGTATGTGTATAAATGTTATTTCCTTCTCTCTGCCTAGCCTCTCCCCTTTACCCGCCTCTCCTACCACCACCGGGGACCATGGCTGGAGAGTTGACGAGGGGTTGGAATGGCTAGAGGAGAAGAGAGAGAGAAAGTAACTCCCTATTAGTTGATTTAGAACACACCAACAGACAAATAGCTTATTTGTTTTCCTAGTAAACAAATCCTCCTGTTTGAAGCTAGTGAACAGACTGAAGGAACAAAAGTTAAAACTAAGTGATTTATATTTTATTTGTAAATCTCTCCCTGTTTGCTTACGGGGGCATTTTTCATACTGCCCTCATAGCCTGGAGATGCACAGAACAATCTTGGAACAGGAGGAAGTAGCCAGAACCAGGCGTGAGCTGGCCATTTTCTTCTCTGCCCTCGGGAGAGAGATGATCCTTGAGAATGGGCACTTCCTCCAGGAAAGCTGTGCTGTGAAATCAGCAGCGTGGCCAGGAAGGCTGAGCCAGGCCTTGGATGACCCTTCCTACAGAAGCAGGAATCCCTTCTCAAGTGGGCATTCGAGGAGGGTTATGATCATGCTCCTCAGTAATCATATTCAGAAAAAATGTTTTGGGAAAAGCTATGTTTGAAATCAGGCAGCAGATCCTGGCTCTGAGAGCTCTAAAATTGCTCACAACAGCTGCAGGGTTCTGAGTGGCTAATGGGGTAGGGTGTGCAATGGGTCTCTTCTGATAGGAGAGATTGCCTGTTTGTCGGAGAAGTGAAAGCCACAGCTATCCTGGGCTTGGTCTCCAGCCTGCTCAGCACCCTTACTTACTATTAATGTGAAATTTCTTTTATGATTAACTTTATTGTTCCTTCCTTTTTCCTTCCCCTCTCTGCCCCACTGCCTTTCCCTGTGCCTCCCTTTTCTCTCCCCTTTTCCACATGCCTCTCTGCTGGTCCACAGCCAGTCCCAGCTCTGCAGCCCTCTCCACAGCCTGTTCAGTTCTCTCCAGGCTCCTGTCCCCAAGTCCTTCTGCCAGTCTCTCCACCCCAGCAGTACAACATGGTATAAACTTCATTCCCCCTTTTTGTCTTGTCGATGTGTGGCCTGTATCTCTGGGTATGTCTGGGTCCGTCTGTGACAACCTTGCAAAGCAGTAGTGCTTTTCGGAGGACCATGTTAAAAGGTGTTTTTTCTTGAAGGGCCAGCACAGGCTGAACTATGCTCCATCCCATTGACTTCACCGCAGCAATTTAGCCATCAAAAAATGCCTAAATATGAGATAGAGAGGAACATGGAGTTCCCCTGAGTTTCAGGAGGTGAAACAAAATTGGATGTTGGTGTAACCATCATTTCCTTTAAATATAAAAATACAATTGCAGAATTCTCGATATCACTGGGAAAAATTTAAAATGTTCCCATCTCTTACCATGTTATTTTACATTAAAAAGTAGCCTTTTCTAATGCTTAACACTTGCTGTTTAGTTTGTATCTTGACTACAAATCCTTTGACAATCTAATTTGCCTCATACTTGATAACTTCTATCATGGTTGCAGGAAGGCTGATTTCTTTCTAGTTTGTGTTAATCACACCTGTCTGCTTTTTCACTAGAATACCCTCTTTCCTCCCACCTCTTATCTCCATTCTGAGAAACTCTAGAGTATGAACCTCAGAATAACCAGCCATTCTGTCCTGTTGTCATCTATTCTGCCCACTAAGGTAGCAAAATAGCTAACTTGAAGATCAGGTCTCTGAAAATTGAGTGAAGCCACAGGAAAGCATTACCTTTGGTTTCTACTAGTTTGTGTGTGTGTGTGTGTGTGTGTGTGTCTCTGCAAAAGAACTTCCGCTCTGCGTGTGTATGTGTTTGCGTGTGTGTCAGGGGAGCGGAAGGGATGAGAAAGCTAACAAACTCTAACCTATCGCCGTACAAGTGAAAGATGGAACACCATCATTCTTGCTGCTTAGAGAAGAGAGCTGAGAGGGAAGTAATTACAGACCAGCCAGTCAGGCTCACCCTCCAGCTCAGCCGCTCACCCCAGCCTCCTTTCAGAGGTGAGAATTGGAAGTGGTTTCTGAAGGGCAGGAGAACTTTAGGCAAAGTGTCAGAGAACAGAGGTGGAAATGACCTCAAGAGTGAGCAAGGAGAGAAGCAGCAGGAGTGGGAGCCCACCATTCTTTCCACTGCATAGGAGAGCTGGAGCCACGTGAAGTGAGCCATCCGTAATCCACTCACGGTGTTATCTGGGTCCTTTATTATAAAAACGGGATTTGGGGCAGTATAGGGGTACTTTGCATGGTTTGGAGGCATGAGGAAGACAGGAAATGGAAAGACAATCTTTTTTTTTTTTTTTAACTCACTAGTTTGTCCTGTTTTTTCTATATCTAGAAGTTGTGTCATTGCTCCCATCTCCCCAGGATAAATGCTAATAAAAATCATAATCAGAGTGGCCATTGTTACCTCATAGTGGTAAGGAGACTGGCCTCCCAGGGCACAGAGACAGGAGTGTCCCAAATTTGGTCTAGGTAAGGAAGGCTGTAGAGGGGGGTTGTTTCTGTCTGTCTGTCTGTCTGTCTGTCTGTCTGTCTGTCTCTCTGTCTGTCTGTGTTGAAGCCAAAGACATGGGGTTTGATACAACCTCAGTCCTTGAATCTCCCTGACTCTCTCAACAGGCAGATGACCTCAGCAACCCCTTTGGACAGATGAGCCTTAGCCGCCAAGGTTCTACTGAAGCATCTGACCCATCCGCAGCTCTGTTCCAGCCCCCTCTTATCTCCCAGCACCCTCAGCAGACTAGCTTCATCATGGCTTCTACGGGTCAGCCCCTCCCCTCTTCCAACTTTTCCACCTCTAGCCATGCACCACCTACTCAGCAAGTCCTGCCACCCCAGGGCTACATGCAGCCCCCTCAACAGGTGAGCAGCGCAGGTTCCCAGCTTAAGTTACGAATTCAGTTTGTCCAGTGTTGTAATCCTTCTCTCTTCATCTGATTTAGACAGGCCAGAGGGGACACCCATCCATCACCTCCATTTCCCCACTTGCACTTGAGAGTTGTCCTCAGTCAGAAGATTGTCTTTCTAATGACCCAAGTCCTTCCTGTTCTGTTTCAAATTTGTATACTAATGCTACAATTACAGACCCAAAATATCTCCCTGATGATATGACCATCAACCCTGATGCATTGAATAGTTTGGGGCCTATCAGTTAGGGTGGCATCCTAATACAGTAAAGTTGCAGGTTCAATCCCCGGTCACAGCACATACAAGAAGCAGTCAATGAATGCATAAATACGTGGAATAACAAAACCAGTGTTTCCCTCTCCTTCTCTCTCTCTCTCTCCCCCCCACCCCTATTCCTCTCTCTAAAATCAATAAATAAAAATTTTAAAAGTAGTTTGGGGATTTGGGGGCTGAATTTGATTGACCTTCTCACACTTCTGTCTCCTCTCACCATAGATCCAGGTTTCTTACTATCCCCCTGGACAGTATCCTAATTCCAACCAGCAATACCGACCTCTCTCTCACCCGGTGGCCTACAGCCCCCAGCGTGGTCAACAGTTGCCTCAGCCATCCCAGCAGCCTGGTAAGGGGAACTTCTAGTATAAGGAGACAGTGAATAGAGGAAAGGTGGAGGCTGGGAAAGAGAGAATTACCTTCCCTTTTTTAAAAAAAGAAGGCAGGAGTGATTAGAGTCCTAAAGAGGCACCCAGGATCTCCAGAAAAAGAAAAGGTAAATTAGGTGGAGAGAAATTGTTGAGTGTGAGCTCCTAACCATCGTTGAGACCATGCTAATCTCTTCTCTGCCTTGCCCATCCCCAGGTTTACAGCCCATGATGCCTAACCAGCAGCAGGCGGCTTACCAAGGCATGATTGGGGTCCAGCAGCCGCAGAACCAGGGCCTGCTCAGCAACCAGAGGAGTGGCATGGGGGGCCAGATGCAAGGCCTGGTGGTTCAGTACACTCCACTGCCTTCTTACCAAGTGGGTGCATTCTGCATTGGGAAAGATCACCCAGTCCTCGGGATGAGGGAAAGGAGGACAGCCTTCCACATCATCCAGTCTGACAACTCTAACACTAAAATACTGTTCACTCCACCCCTAAAAATTTTAGGGATTTTTTCCTCTGAGAGAAAGCCCAGAGAATCTGAGAAGAATCTTGACTTAAATTGTTTGGTCCTTACACAGCCATGCAAATGAGTATATGCCCAAAGAGTGAGTCCTAAAGGAAAGCAGGCTCGTTTCTCTACGTCAGATGTTCAGGGGCGGTCTTTGGAAAAGAGGGAAATAGAGGTGGCTCTGTAGGCATTTCCTTTAGGTAGATGAGGAGACTAGGAGGGGTCTCTAAGAGGCAAAGAATGAAGTTAGAGTGTCTCCGTCTAGTGATGACTGGGCTGTTCCCTGGATAAGCTCACTGGGAGTACGAGCAGTCATTTTCCTCTTGTCTCCACTCAGGTCCCAGTGGGTAATGACTCGCAAAATGTGGTCCAGCCACCTTTCCAGCAACCCATATTGGTCCCTGCGAGCCAGTCTGTACAAGGGGGCCTCCCAGGAGGGGGTGTGCCGGTCTACTACAGCATGATCCCCCCGGCTCAGCAGAACGGTGCCAGGTGAGGACTGTCGGAAAGTCCCGGCGTGTCTCCCGTAGACCTTGGGCAACTGTTGTGCCATGGTTTTGTTTTCCCTGGCCTAAAAAACGAAAGGTAAACGTCCCAGTGGTGCCCTCAGGTAGAATGTGAGGGAGTTCATTCTCCTTTTCTCCTCACTGATTTGACATTTCCATAAGAGCTTGTCAGCAGAAAAAAATTCCTGCTTCAGAGACAGAGGCTTTATAATGTCCCATTTTTTGTTTTTTTTTAATCAGTGAGATTCAGAAGTATGCTATACAGATTGCTCATCATTAAAAGAAGCAATTTGGAGTGTATATATGTAAAAATTTTCTGTGTACCTCTGTTTATATCCATGAGTGAGTCTCAGATAGTCAACTTACATGCACCTTAGGGTAGACCATAGCTGATAGAATTTTAGAGGTAGAAAGCACCTTAGAAATTGTGGTCTGCTCCATTTGTTTTATTTTTCTCCTTTTTTTTTTTTTTTTTTTAATAAATGAAGAAGTTCTAGCTAGGGATGTTAAGAAACTTCCCCTAAGTCACATAGCTAGTTAAAACCAGAGCTGGAACTAGAACTCAAGTCTCGGCCCACCAGTATGTATTTCTGTGTGTCTCTCTCAGTATATATATGTTTATTTCTATATTTTTATATATATATCTCCTGTTGTCTTGAGTTTTTGGGGGGTCCCTATTTGTCTTTGCATTGATTATCATCTGTGTTTGCTACTGTGTAAATATCCTAAATCACACATCTCCCTAGTTCTTTTTTATCCATCTCTCTCTTGCACTATATTACCTCTCTGGCTCAGTTCCCCCCCACTTTCCATATGTATACACACACACACACATAGATACACACACACATATACACACATACATAATTAATTTGAGAGAAAAGCATCAATTTATTGTTCCACTTATTTATGCATTATTGGTTGCTTCTTATATGTACTCTGACCAGGGACCAAACATGCAACCTTGGCATACCAGGATGATGGCCAGGGTTCCTGGCACTGTCTTTCTGTGTCTGCTGTGTTCCTCAGAGTGTGTGTGTGTTTGTGCTCTGTGCCTGTATGCATGCGTATGTATCTGGTGTTTCCACACTGTCAGGAAGAGCATGTGTCACTAATATGCCATCTGTAGCACTGATTAGCAGCTTCCTAATTGAAAGATGATCAAGTACAAATATATATAATTAACTTTGAACTGATCAGCGATTTTAGAAATTGCATGGCAAATTGGTTTGAGAATGGCTTGGAGCTGCCTCTGCTTCCCACAGGGGAGGCCCGGGAAGCCGCAGCTGTTTGCCACGAGCTGTGTTCTCCCTCTACCAATTTACCACTCCTCTCTTCTCCATTTCCCCAGCCCTTCTGTGGGGTTTCTACAACCTCCTGGCTCTGAGCAGTACCAGATGCCTCAGTCTCCCTCCCCCTGCAGTCCACCACAGATGCCACAGCAGTACTCAGGTAAGACAATAAAAATGTGGGGTTCTTGGGCACTGGCCATTGCAGTGCTTCTGAAGAACTTGTGCTCTAGATCTGGGAAGGGCCGAGAGAATTCAGGGGTTGGCTGTGTACCCCGCTGTGACCCCCGTCAGGAGAAAAGGCCAAAGTCCTGGTAGGTGTTTTCCAGGGGCACTGAGGTTGACCTCCCAAGAAAGGCCAGGTTGGTTGCCCAATCCCCATTCTTGGGAAGCCGCATGTCTGATTGGGTTCATTCTCTCTTCTTCTTCTTTTGTTTTGTTTTTTTCTTTTTCTGAATTCAGCATTACATTCACCACATGCCTTTGAGACATGAAGTGCTTATTTACCTGTCTCCTGCACTCATTCTTCCGATTACACAGCTTTTTTTTTCCTCTTGGGAGTGTGAGAGAGGCTGATAAAATGCTTTTTAAGTTCTATCTTAGATTTGTTTAGCTGTTTTTTATATGTGCTCACCTACATTTTGTCTTTTTATTCTTACCACAACTTTATGAAGGGGAAATTTAAGTCTCAAAGAGGATAAATGACTTATCTAAAATCACAATCCTAGAACTTGAACTTTGTCTTTTGAATTTCCGTATCGTATGCTGCATCCTCAATAACACATATTCAACAGGCTTCTGTACTCTTATCCTTTCCCTCCAGTGGGAAGTAAATGGATATTGTGTTGAGCAGCTGAAGGCCCCTTTGGAGGCACCACACCTCTTCCAGGTGAAGAGGTTCGTACCATGCAGCCTCTCACTGTCTGCCTTTGCCAAGAACTCCCCCAATGCACCAAGTACAGCTGCCCGTGTTTATTTCCCTTTCATCCTACCCTGACACAGCATTACACAGCAGTGAAGAAACTTCAGGGATTCTAGAAGGCAGATCTTTTTATATTTTTTAAATTTTTTTAAATTAATTTTTTCCATCACCATTTCTCTCTTCCATACTCTCTTCCACACCCACCCAGCCCCCTCAACCCTGCCCCTGCAAGGGAGGAGGTCTTACTGTAGCTCTATTGTGGGAATATTAGAGTGCCCTCTCCTGGTAAGAGGGAAATATTCTTGCCAGTTTGCCCATTTAGAAATGTACTGTTTTTCACATAAGATTTTTTGCACTCTATATTAGATGCTGTGGAGTAGATTCCAGAATTAATCTTGCTCGTAAGACAAGATCAATTGTTACCTTCCAGGAGCGATCCCTTCTGCCTTCACACAGACCAAACATGGATCTCTAACAGACTGAGAGATTTTAAATTGAACAGCCCTTACCCTTTATTACATTACAGGTCTCTCTAGCTGTTTCTCCTAGTGTCCACCAGGGGCACTTGACCTTGAAATTCCCGGCAGGGTATGAAAATGGTAGAAACCAGCTCCAAGAACCACTGTAGCCTTTGACGGTGCTTGACACTGCAGGGCATTTTCTCTCCCATTAAAATAAGTGTGTGCATGTGCACATGGATATACTTCCTTAGTGGCGTATCAGTATATCTGCTGTGCCTCCGTTGTTAGATATCTGATCGTCTTCAAATATAAGGTTTTTGGATATGGAACAAATCTAGTAAAAAGAATTTTTCATTCTCTACTGTGGATCTAGTGCTGGCTTAAATCAACTGAAACAGCTGTTCTGAAAGTTGGCCGCACTCAGAGATCTGGGCTGAGATTGGAAGGAGATAATCTAGGCTCTTCCCTAATCAGAAGAAATGGAGGAAATCCACTTTGTCATCTAGTTCCCTTGCTTCTTTAGAATTTTCTGTTATATTTCCTTGGTAGCTACCCTGATTGATCCTGGTCTTTGGACTGACCCTTCGTACTTTTCCTAGATGATGGTCTTTGGACTGACCCTCTGTTCCACATCATCTAAGAGACCATATTCACAATACTACTGATTTAAGTCTTCAGTCCCTGTTCGTAAAAGTCTAAGAGGAAGTGGAAGAAAAGAAAAAGTACATCTTCTGTCTTTCTTTCCAGTTTACTCTTTACTGGGAAGGAAGATAGAAAACCAGCATAGCCCACAAAGGTTGCTGTGTCACCTTCAGAAGACAGTCACCCACTCTTCTTCTATGTAGCAGCATGGTCACTTTTCCAAAAATAAAGGCAGGGATTAGGATTGGCTGTTCCTGGAACAGCTGTTCTGCTTTATTAACCCATTTTTGTAGTTGCCCAATTGACTCCCAGGCCCAGACCTTACTTCCTCTCCTGTGATATTAGACATTACTGTAACCCCAGGAAACACTTTTCTTTCCACTAAAATGATGGCTTGCAGGTATCCTGAGGTTCCTACAGAGATGCTGGCCTGGGGAAGGTGCGCACACACGTGGAACAGCAGTGAAACCCACACCCAGACTCCCAGCTCACAGTGACACAGCAGTGTGGCGAGTGAGGGACACGCAGACATGGGGAAAAGACCAGATACTATTGGATTCTATTTTGTAATTTGGGAAAGATGCCTGCGGATTTTATTTCTCTGGACATTCCTTTCCATAGATTTGATTCCTGGTGGTAAGGAAGAAGCTTTATCAGTCTTCTACCTCACTGATTTAAAAAAAACAGCTAAACAAAAACCAATTCTGCCAGACATAAATGTCATCTGTTTGTATTTATGTGGTTTGCTCTGCCCAATCGACCTTTCTGCCCAGGTTTAATGACGCCACTTAAAAAGCCATTCACACGTCCCCTCTCCTTTCAGAGCTTTCCAGCTGAAATTGATTTCCGTATTCAACCCCCTTCTCCCCCTTCCTACTCCAGTGCAGGCTCCTTCCTCCAGCCTGATTATATGGAAGTGCTGTTACTGGGCAGTGGGGTGAGGTGGTTTTTTTTTATTGCCATGTCCATTAAGAAGTAGCGACAGTTCAGCTGCTAACAGATGCCACCTGCTTTTGGCTTGAGGAAAAGAAGCATAAAAAATCAGCTCATCAGCAGAGTAGTACTCTGTGTCCTCGGCTGAGTGAAGGAACAATGCTCCAGGCCAGTGGCAAAGGACTCGTTGTGGGGAGGAGCTGAGGACAGAAACTGTGACTGATAACCCTGGCTTTGTTTTTGTTGGGAATCAGAGAAAATAATATGAGGACTTTGTTCTCTTTTCCCTCTCCTTGTCGCCCCAATAGCTCCTTTTGACTACATGTTGGTATTAGAAAGAGCTTCCACCGCTTTGTTTATGCTCACGTCCTACACAGTCACACACCCTCCACCCTTTCCTGGCCCAGGGCATCAGGCTCAGATTATGAACCGCCTTCCATAAAAGCTGTAGATTGGATTATTTTTGCCTTGGCCCCCTCAGGTAGCAATGAGATGTTTGAATAAGGTCAATGGCGATTTTGTTGGTAAAGGATGCTGGGGCAAGTGGGGTCTTAGGACGGGGAAATAAAATGCTCAAAGCAGCTGTAGTGAGGGAGAGTTGTTCAATGCGTGCCACTCCACAACTGTGCAGTTTTCCTGTGGCCCTTGTGCAAGCCACACTGATGAATATCCCGTCCCCTTTGGCAAGGGGTGGCGAGGTGCGAGCCTGTCGCTCTGAGTGTTTGTGCTCTTCGATTCGGTGAAAACGGGGCTGGGGGCACGCTGACTGGGGAGCAGGACAGGACAGATGCCTGTCTCCCAAGCTGCTCTCTTAGGCCTCCTGCTGCTGCTTTTCCTTTCCTTTGGCCGATGCTACCTGAGAAAAGCAATCACACTCACTTCCCAGCAGGACTGGTGCCCAGGGCAGAGGCTGCAACACTTCCCGTCACAGGGAGCAATGTGGTGGCAGTGGCAGTGGCAGCTCCAGAGCACCGAGCCATGAAAACCACAGCACTGCAGCAGGTTTTTGAGCTAGCAAGTCCCAGTCCCGTTTCTCTGCCACCACACACGCATGAACTCAGCCTGCCTGTCTACAGAAGTATACCCTGGGAGGTCAAGAGCAAACCTTCACACTGGACAAATTCCCTGTGGGGAAGCAGAGCTCCTGCCCATTCCTCCCAGCAGGGACTGTCTGTCAAATTGCTCCCTGACCCCCCTTACCTTGCTTTTCACCATGAGGAAGATTCAGGACTTAATGTTCCTCTTCATTGAGCCCTTTCCTTCCCAGCTTGTGAAAAGGTAAGGCTCTCCATGGTTGCCTACGCTGTAAAACCTCAGGATCACATCCGTCAGTCACCTGAACCTGTCAGTGAAGCCTTCAGAGAGGATCTGATCCCCACCCCCAACTCCATTCCTGCTGTCACTGCTCCGATTCAGAACCTCCTCATTCGTTTTCCGTTGCTTCCTAACTAGCCTTCCTGCAGCCGGTCTCCCTCCCTCAGCCCGCTTACATGCAGCCACTCGAGTTAGCTCTGTGAAGCGCAGGTCCTCTTCCCAACCCCTGCAGGATAAAAACCCTCACCAGAAACTGCTTCAAACTCAGATGCCGACTGTTTGCTGACTGTCTACTCCCTAATAGACGTCCATTCCATGAGAGCAGAGACCAGTTTTGTTTGTCATACACCCGGTGCCTAGCTTAGGAACTGATACATAGTAATGTTTGATAAATGTTTGCTGAAAAGTGAATAGACGTATCTCATCTCCTACTACTTCTCCTACATAGTCCCTGTGCCCTAGCCCCTTGGATTGTTTGTCATTTCCTGAATACAACACATCTCTGCCATTCCCTCTCCTTGAAATGTTTCCAACTCACCCCACCCTTGCCTAAGAAGCACCTTTTGGGTCTGGCTTAGTGAAGCTGTGTGCATTCATCTTCTCCAGAACCACCAGAGATTGCTGACTTATCTGCAGCTATTACCAGAGAAGGCTGCGTGTGCTGGCAGCCCTGGCCGGAGCCCCAGACTGGGACCTGTACCATGCCCAGTTATTTGAGTGATCTAACCTGGGCATTTGGTAATGCCCAACTTTGACAGAAAGGAATTTTCTGTCAAAGCACCCCTCACTGTGTAAAGGTCAGGAGAGCACTGGCATCTGGGACTTGCATCCCTTCCACTCAAACTTCCACTGGTTTGGGGAGAGGGAGTCAGAAACTAAGTCAGCAGCTATGTCAGATTCTTGGCAGGACACAGTTTAAGTGACCATGAAGAGAGCTTGTGGATTTGTTTACTGGCTTTCCCACTCAGGGTTAGTTGACAGGCCAAAATATAATTTGAATTCACAGTCAACTGCTTTCTTCCTGCCACTCAGGAGTGTCACCTTCTGGACCAGGTGTGGTGGTCATGCAGCTGAATGTCCCTAATGGACCCCAACCTCCCCAGAACCCATCCATGGTCCAGTGGAGTCACTGTAAATATTACAGCATGGACCAGCGGGGGCAGAAGCCTGGAGACCTGTACAGCCCTGACAGCAGCCCCCAGGTAAGTCCTGCGCCCTGCCTTTGTCCTGGCAAGGAGGTGCCCAGATTCTTCTCGGGGGTAACCTTTGCCATTGATCCAGCAGCCTCTTTTACGTGTCTTTCCCTGGGTGCTTTTTGAGGAGATACACAAGAAATAGAGGAGAGCATCTTATTTCAAATTACCTAAGATCTAAGGTGGCAGATGGAACACATCCTTGAAAATGCTGAGAATACTTAAAATGGTATTTCAAAAAGTGGATATTAAAATGATACATACCAGTTAGGCACTTAGGGGGCAGTGTGAAAGGGCAGTCTGACTTTGGCAGAGTTCAGCAAGAGAAGTTTTCCGAGGGAAGTGAACTTTAAGCCAAGCCATAGAAGCATCCAGAGAGTAATATTTGGGGTTTATGCGGCATGTACTCTTCTCTCCCACAGGCCAGCACGCAGATGAGCAGCAGCCCCATCACGTCTCCTCCCCAGTCCCCAGCACCCTCTCCTGTCACCAGCCTCGGCAGCGTCTGCACGGGACTCAGTCCCCTTCCTGTCCTCGCACAGTTCCCGCGGCCCGGGGGCCCGGCACAGGGTAAGGGGTGAAGTTAAGGCTGCCTGCGGTCACCTTCACCCTCCACGTCCCATTCCCAAGTGGGGAGACTGAGAGGGTAGCAACAGGCGGGGAGCCGGTGCGGCTGGTCGTCCAGCTCTGGGAGCCAACTCTTTTTTCTTTTCTTAGTCCTTACCTGAGGATATGTTTATTGATCTTAGAGAGAGAGGAAGGGAGAGAGACAGAGAGAGACAGACATCGATGTGAGAGAGAAACATTGATCAGTTGCCTCCCGTACATGCCCCAACCTGGGACTGAACCTGAAACCTAGGTATGTGCCCTGACCGGGAATCAAAGTCACGCCCTTTCTGTGTACGGGACGACACTCCCACCCACGGAGCTGCCGGCCAGGGCTCTGTGAGTCCACTCTTGTTGTAACATCCCTGTTTCGGCCAAGGACACTGGCCTCTCTTTAGAGATGGCCATAGTTATGTTGCTCCAGGCCTAATTTACATAATCAGTATTTACTACCAATAAGGTGACTATCAGCCAGGGAAAAGAAGTTCACCGAACTTTCTTTCTTTCTTTCTTTCTTTTTAAGATTTATTTATTTCACTGAACTTTCTAATGAACCAAAGAGTTCAACCCATCAGTACTGAGTCTGAGGCCTGGGAATACGGCCTGTGTCAGAAACAGTATGGTTTTCGAAGAGGGAACACTGGATTTGAATTAAAAGACTTGGGTTCAGATTCTGCTTCTACCACCAAGTAGCTTTGTGATACTGAACATATTACTTAAACTGGGAACCAAACCTCAGTTTTGTAATCCGTAGATTAGGCTTAATCATGTGTATGGTGAGAATAATCTTATCTGCTTTCTTCCTTGGTTGTCACACACAGTATAAGATCATCTGTTATGATTTAAAACCTTTAAAGTGCTCTGAAATGTATTTACCAACAACAATAGCTAACCCTTATGGTGCTCCGTATGTGTCAGGCGTTGCTGTGCTTTACGTGTCTTGTATTCATTCAGCCTTCCCAGCGACACTGAGGGAAGCACATGCCAACATCCATTTCTAGTAACAGGCCAGGATCTGAACCTCAGCAGCACGGTGCAAGTCTGCTCTTCTCCACTACACTGTGTTCCCACATAAGTCAGAGACTCGATCCCTGGGTTCGGGGTGTGGAGAATTTCTGTAAGAAATAAAAAACATTCACCCTGGCTGGTGTGGCTCAGTGGACAGCGTGCCAGCCTGCAAATCAAAGGATCACCAGTTTGATTCCCAGTGTAGGACACATGCCTGGGTTGCAGGCCAGGTCCCCAGTAGAGGGCGCGCAAGAGGCAACCACACATTCGATGTTTCCTTTTCATTCTCCATCCCTCCTCTTCCCTAAAAATAAATAAATAAAATACTTTTTTAAAAAGAACTAAGAAACATTCATAAGGGTCTGTAGGTTTCTTCCAGGGCCTTTTGTCTACAGTAGACAAAAGCCCTTCAAGGGTCAGAAAACTTAATATTCACATTTGTCTGAAGTACATCTGAGACCTAAGGGGTTTGGGTCAGAGAGACAACTCTCAAGTCAGCGATGGGCACTCCTGTTACAGAAAAAGTAGGAAAAGTGTCTATCTCCAAAGCCCCCTGAAGTCTCATCGAAGTCATACTGTGAAGTTCAAACTCCCATGAAATCATCTGCATTTCTCCCTAGGTGACGGGCGCTACTCCCTCTTGGGCCAGCCATTACAGTACAATCTGTCCATCTGCCCTCCTTTGCTCCATGGCCAGTCGACTTACACGGTGCACCAGGTAAGGGTGTCTCCCGTCAGCCTAAGGGCCATCAGACACCCCTTCTCACCTGGGCTCCTATCTCTGAGCCATCTACCTCAGCCAGCTGAGTGAACAAGGGAAACAACAGAGAGAGAGTAGACAAAGTGGGAGGGGCCAGTACTCATTCTTCCCAGCCCACCCCAGTGCCCAGAGGGAGGGTCTCTTTGTTTCTCAGTGGCCACTTGTTGGCCATTCTGACAGCCAGGTGTGGTGGGGTCCTCAGGGTTGGCTGTTGCTTCTTAATCTCTCAGACAGACGCTGGGATTCAAGGCAGTTAATGTTATTTACCCAGAATGAGTGTTATTTTTTGATGTTGATGTTGAAGGGACAGAGTGGACTGAAGCATGGGAACCGGAGCAAGAGACAAGCACTCAAATCTGCCTCCACTGACCTAGGGACGACAGACGTTGGTGAGTGACAGGGTGCCGAATCTCCGAGAGAATGTGCTCACCCCTCCAGTCCTACATTATCAGCCCAGGATGGCTGAGAAAAACCAGCTTAGGGTGGGGAGTGGAAATGGGATCCTTTTGTACTCTGTGCAGGGAGAAGCTAGAGAAGTGAAGTATCGTCATCCTTACCAAGGAGGGTGATGGTAGAAATGGGGAATAACACCATGATGGGGCTGCTGAACCTATTATTAGCAAAGAGTCCCGTGCCAGTAGTCCTGACTTCAATCTAGGATGTCTACATTTGGGAAATCTACACCCAGTTTAGGAGATTAGCAAGAGAATATGGAGGAATAACTCTTCTCCTGCAGGCCTTCTGTACTAGGCCTGCAGTATCTCTCAGGAGTCCCCATGCTTAGAGCAGTTTGCTAAACAAGGAAAGGAGGGAACCCAACTTCCCTAGGTGATAAGAAGAGGAATCTCTTTAGGCCAGCCTCTTGGAAGGGATCTACAGAACATATTTCAGATTAGGCTATTGATGTTATGAAAGAATCTCAGCAGAAGTCATATTTCCTTCATTACACCTCCCTGTGAGGAACTGAGGTATGGTCTCCAAGTCTTAAATCTGGGATTCTGATTGCCAGTCTGTTCTGGGCTACATCTCTGGGCTGGAAGAGAGAAAGGTTCCTCTGTTTCTCCGAGTTGCCGTGGTCAGAGTCTGGGTGGTAGGGAATGGGGTTGATGAGGGAAGGGGGACAGGGCTAAGTGAGAAAGGCTGGGCTTTTGAGGACATTGTGTACAGGCTTGGGCAACTGGAGACTTCTCTGCTGGGCTGCTGTCCGGCCCTTCCTACTCTATCCTTTGCACAACCGTGTCCTCTCTCCTCCCTTTCTAGTCCTGGGGCGGGTGCTGGAGGTAACAGATCTCCCTGAGGGCATCACTCGGACCGAGGCGGACAAACTCTTCACTCAGCTTGCCATGTCCGGCGCCAAGATCCAGTGGCTCAAGGATGCTCAGGGGCTGCCTGGCGGGGGTGGGGGGGACAATAGTGGGACTGCCGAGAACGGCCGCCACGCAGACCTCGCTGCCTTGTACACCATCGTGGCTGTGTTCCCCAGCCCCCTGGCTGCCCAAAATGCCTCCCTTCGCCTCAACAACTCCGTGAGTCGCTTCAAACTTCGAGTGGCCAAAAAGAACTATGACCTGAGGATCCTGGAGCGAGCCAGCTCCCAATAAACAGGAGGGGAAGGGACTCGCAAAGCAGTGGTGGGGGCAAGGTGGAGGGAGTTGAGGCGCCCTGAAGGACCGTGGACAGAGGGAGAAAGGAAGGTGGCGGACACTGTGCGGGAGCCTGAGACAGCAGGGATGGAGACAGAGACGGACACTCGCACTGGCACTGGACTCCTCCTCACCCCCTGCCGTGGGTCCTCCCTTTCTCCCTGGCGGGCCTCCATCTGCTTCCCCTCCTTCCCTTCCTCTTCTGTCATTTTTTATCTCCTCTCTCACCATGCAATGAATTTCTTTCATATTTTTTGGTCAGGTAGAATTGGGAGGGTCTTAACACTCCCCTATTCTCCTATTTCCTTACCATCCCAAGCTCCCTTTTCTTTTTTGGTCTTTATGAATATATTTATATGGACAGAATTAAGAAAAATGAAATTGACTTCCCTTTCTTCTCACTTCCCCCATCTTGTCACCCCAAACCCTCCAGAGTTGAAATTGGGCCTCCCCCCGCCCCGGAATACTTGTACATTGTCTGTTTGAGGTTCGTGCCGCAGTAACAGATACAGTATTTAATTGCACATACAGATGTTTGCTGGGTATATTCACTGTAAATTTTATTTAATCTGACTTTTTGTTTGTTTGGGGGTTTACTTGGGGGGAGGTTGATTTTGTTTTTAAATATAAAAAAAAAATCTGTCACTGGACTTCAGCCCGTGTTTCTTTTGCCGCTGGTGTGGGTGGGTGTTGGAGAGCCTGGTGGGCACAGCCCTGCAGTATCGGAGGGGTCGCTGTGGGCTCGGGTGGCCTGTCCAGCGCAGGCACATGGATCACACTGTTCCCGCGTCCTGCCCTCCTCCTCACATGGCGTTCCGATAGTGCTTGGGTCTCTAATGAGACCTTGGTTCTGGACTCTCCCACTCTGCCACCTAACTGTGGTTCATCATGTTACAGAACAGACCTGGGGGTTGGGGGGTGGTAAATGATACGCTGTTACCAGAAGGATCCCCTGTTTGTGCTCTGGGGGTCCCCACCCTGCACTAGGTTCGCTTTGCCCACCGCCAGAGGAAAGACATCTCTCAATGTCAGAGATTGGTAAAAAGGAAAGGAATTTATTTACAAGTTATACAAACTTAGAATAGTGATTTAATGTCTTCATTAAAATACTGATGTCCTTTAGAATACCCACAGACGCACACAGCCCTTCCTTAGCCCCTTGGTTCCAGCACCATCCACTGTGTTGCCACCACGGTCTCCGTGTGGTCCCGTCTCCTGCCACAGCCGTGTGGTCCCAACTCCTCCGAAGCCTCCTGGTCCTGCCCAGGTATGGCTGCCACGCCTGGGTTTAAATCCCTGTGCCAGTCTTCTGCAGCCCCATTTCCAACTCCTCCTACAGTCAGTTACACCTGCCAGCATTCCCGTATTCTTCCAGCGTCACTGGGCTGCCATAGTAAGCCTGGGCAGGTGTGGCCCCATGGCATGGAGCCAGTCATCTCCAAGCTCTAACTGGTTTCATAGATACGCTAAATACCTGTGCCATGCTTTGAGCCAGGGGGATGGAAGTGACCTCCACCCAAGATATAACTGGGAGGCAACTCCCCCTGATCACAGTGCCTGTGTGAAAGGTTATAGATATGCTAAATGACCATGCCAGAGGTTAGCTGCAAGGCTGTTGCTATGCAAAACAGCCCTCAATGGCCCTGCTCCATGTGTCCCATCCCCCAGCTCAGATTTGTGGGGGTGAGGACATCCTACATATATATATATATTTTTTTTTTCTAATATTTCCTGGACACCTTGAGTTCTGGACCCTATTATAAATCCCTATTTGGGGCTCCCCTCTTGGCTGCACCCTGTTACAGTCAGGCACATCACTTTTTAACTCTGGAGCTCTGGGTCCTTATCAATAAAATAAGAGACTTGAACTGATGAGGTGACCTCTGAGGTTTTTTCCATTCTGTCAGTTCTGTGAGGCTGAGCTGCAGAAGGGTAAGTGAGGTCCAGATCTGGGTTGAATTTTGGCCTCTGACCTGTCCATCCAATCTGCCAAACACTCCTCAGGGATGGAAGACTTGAGCCTTTCTTTAATCCTAAAGCCAGAGCATCAGGTTCTACCTGGCAGGAACAGGCATGTTTCTTACAAGAAAAGCATCTTGCAGTACCAAGGTGCCACATTACCCCAGTGCGGTCAGCAGCCCCTGTCCTGTGCAGGTGAAGGAAGGTGAAGAGCAGAAGGCACTTGCCTGCATGGTGGAGTTCTTCCGGCCTGTTGTGCAGCCCGTCAGACCACAGTCATTAAAGAGCGTGTAGACCCAGGAACATCTAGCAGCCCCTTTTCAGTCTCACCCCTCCCCCCTTAAAGAGAAAAAAGAGCAGAAATGACAAAAAATATTGCCCTGGAAATCTCTTGGGTCCAGTTAGCAGTATTTCTGGGCTCCTCCGAAGCTTGACTGGCCCAAACTCCAAAATAATCCTTTACTTCTTACCAAATACAAGGGATAAAGCAGTACTGCATCCCACCTCCAGACTGCTCTCCGAGAGGGGAGTGCCCGTTCCCAGCGGAGCAGGAGGAGGCTGCAGCCTGTGAGACTAGAATGCCAGATAACTCACTGACCAGTCGGTTCAGTTCCTCCGGGGGCGGGGGGCAGGAGGGGTGGCATCAGGGGAGGAAGATGGAATCGGAATCAGAATGACTCGGGGGAGTGTGAGGCCTGGCGGTTCTACCACCTCCAACAGTTTGCAGTTCTCCTGGGGAATGGGGATATTACTTACAGATGATAAAAAAAGAAAAACCCTCCCTGTGTGGGAGCTCTTACAGCCTTCTATCCAATGTCAAGACCGTCCTACCTGATCATCAGACCCTCACTCCCGCAGAACCTCCCAGTCTGGCTTTTTTAAAATAGCTCTTAGAAGTCCCTTTACCCTGAGGACAAGGTTTCAGAGAAACAGGAGGAACACGCCCCTGGGGACAGTCGGGAAGAACAAAGCAGTACTGTGTGTTTTTTATTCCCTGACAGGATGGCCAGAAGGTACCCTTCCAACTTCCCACAGAGAAGAAGGCAATCTATTGTAGCTGATAGGAGAGCTCTGAAAATTCAAATTTTCCTTTCTTCACCAGTTCCCAGCCCTTTCCTTCCTAAAGGTTTGAGGCTAAATTGACACTGCCCGGTGAGGTGAGAGGGCAGTGGCTGCGAAGTGAAAGGCGTAGTTCCTAAAGCAGGGGCAGGGCCAGGGGAGGGAGAGTTGGGGAGGTGTTTGGCCCTTGGCGAAGGGGATTGGGAAAGCTGTTTATAATTAATCTTTATCTTCAGTCACCTAAAATTACCCAAATGAGTATACAGCATGAACACTGTCGCCTCCTGAATTTGGCCAGTACTGACTGACCTACACACCACAGATGAAATACCAGGGAACAGCAGCTCTGGGGGATGGGAGGGAGTTAGGGTCCAGCCCAGCCCGTACCTCCCGTGTCCAATTTCTCTGTGTCAGCTGTGTCGTTCAGCTGTCCACTTTCCTCCAGCCCTGTCACTTCAGTTCTGACACCAAGGCAGAGCCTAGGTCTACAGATACCGTCTGGGTAGCCAGTGTGAGCACAGAGGGGACTGGGGGGGCTTAGCCCCCAAGGGAGAGGACCAGCCCTCCTCCAACACCACCATCGAGACTGCAGGGGCTCCCTCTTCCCTCCAGACTGGATTGGCAGGGAATCCCAAACGTGAGTTGCCTGTTCATCTTCTCTCCATTTTCCGGTCTGCTCACCCTAGCTTTTCCCAATTCGTAATCTATTCATCTTCTCCATTTCTCTCCTTGTCTATGAGTAGTTTGTATTTTAGGAGTGAAATTATTATTCTACTCCAGGACGAAGAACTAGGATTGGAGGGTGGGGTGAGGGTGGGATCTAGGGAAAGGAATAGTAAGAGAAGGAAAGGCTCATATTACTGTGAAAACTTAAAATAGCTGAGGCCTGAGGCAGGCTGGGAACTAGGCACTGGGCCCCCAGAGCTCAAGAAAGAAGGAGGAACAAATGTCCCAGCCTACCCTTCCACACGGAAAACCTCTGGAAAAAAGGAGATCTGGGAAGGTGCATCAAATCTCTACTGCCCATCGATTCCCAGGAGAAATGAAGAGCCTGTAGCAAATCCCGAGACCAAGCAGCTTGGAGCACAGTTTTGGAGGATAAACTTAGGGGCGCCCTCAGGGCGGAAGAATGGGTATTGCTTGAGGACCCAGTTGGGAAGTTCTTCAGTCTGTCAGGCTTTTCTCTGGACCTCCATGGAATCTTCCTGTTCATAAGTTCTGTGAAAGGATCTCTAACCAAATTTCTCCCAAAGTCTCCCTTTCAAGGACCACCCTAGTGCAAGGGACAGGAATAAGGAAGGGAAGAATGGCAGTCAGGGATTAAATGTCATAGTGGGGTCCAACCTCTTGCAGCATGACAGAAAAGGAGATGCTGGAGTCCCCTCAGCCCTCCTTCCCAGCAGAGACTCGGAAAAGTGGGGTGAGTCTGGGCCTCTGACCGCCAGCTGTGGGGAGCTGGGAAGCCACTGCAGCCCTTGAGGAAAAGTGCTTGAATTGCTCCTCACTTGTCTCCTTCACCGTTTGAGAGCCTGCCAACCTCTGCAGCTCCCAATCCCCCCTGGTCCTGGCGTGTGCCCCTTGCCCCAGGCTAGAAAAATGTCTAGTTAGCTTCAGCCTTACCTACTCTAGGGAGCATGACATTTCTTGTAACACTGGGTTACCTTCATTCCCTCCCTCCCTGCTCAGCTACAGCGGCTGAAGCACTTATTCAGGAAGCAGTCTCCTGGGACAAAGCAGATGGAGCCTCCCCCAGAGCCCCAGGCCAATGGGGAGGCAGTGGGCGCTGGGGGTGGGCCCATCTACTACATCTATGAGGAAGAGGAAGAAGAGGAGGAAGAGGAGGAGCCACCCCCAGAACCTCCCAAGCTTGTCAATGATAAACCCCACAAATTCAAAGATCATTTCTTCAAGAAGCCCAAGTTCTGTGACGTCTGTGCCCGGATGATCGTGCGTGAGTCCTGAAGGGACGCGGAGAGCGTGCGATGCTGAAGGCAGGGGACCAGGAAGGGTGTTGGAGAGGAGGGTTGTAGAGCAGACCGGCTGTGGCAGGATTTGGCTTTAAGGAAATCCTGTTAGAGACCGAGCATTGGGTCCTCGACAGGAAAAGGACCTAAGAGCTAGAGTAATGGTGGCAGCAGTACAGAGGGAAAGGGAGTCTGGAACCTCACCCGAATGTTCTCCCCTTCTCCCAAGTTAACAACAAGTTTGGGCTTCGCTGTAAGGACTGCAAAACGAACATCCACGAACACTGCCAGTCCTACGTGGAGATGCAGAGATGCTTCGGCAAGATTGTGAGTAGGCTTCGGGGAGCGAGCAAGTAAGAAAGGGGACATGTTGCCAGCTGCCTCCTTGCCAGTCCCTCCTTAGGTCATCCCCTCTTCCCTGCTTTTTCTTTCTCAGCGCATCTCTTATTTCAAGAAGGGGCGATCGCTCGTGGGAGAAATGGGGTGCTGGGCCCTGCCTTGCCCTCTCTAACGCTTTTTCCCATCCCATCCTGCCCTACAGCCCCCTGGTTTCCATCGGGCCTATAGCTCCCCACTCTACAGCAACCAGCAGTACGCTTGTGTCAAAGATCTCTGTAAGTGACCCACGTGGACCCTGAGGGAATGGGCAAGCTTAGAGATGGTTTCAAGCACCACCTCGAGATGTAGAAACCAAATTCCAGAACAGAAAAGACTGTATATCATGGTTCTCTCTCAGCCTAACAGTTGAGCCATCTCAGGTGCAGAGACAATATTCCCCTATTTGACAGCCGAGGGAGAGAAGATTTAGCTGGGTCTCCACACAGCTGGCAAGAAACAGAGCCAGGACCGAAACTTCCATCTGCCTAACTTCAAAATCTGTGCCCTTCACATGCAAAACCATTTCTAAGTGAACGAGGACTCTAGATGGCCCTCATCCCAGAAGAATGCCAGGCTCAAGGCCAGACCAAGAGCTGTGGACATCCTGGGCAGATTCCTAATTTGTATTCTCTGACAGTGTGCCCATTTATTTGGAGGAGAGGCTGGGTTCTGTGCGGAGTGTGGGGGTGCCACTGGTGGTCGCACCCCAGCTTGCTCATGCCGCCGAGTAGAACAAAAAAGCCAGAGTTACAGGACCACCCTCCTTACACGGAGGGCAGTAATTCCGAGCATCCCAACTTCCAAGCAGCTTAGCAAAGTTGTCTTTCCAACATCATACAATGCTCTGCCTGGAAGGGGTGCCGGAAAATATTTTTCTCCATCACATTATGCTTCCGATTATATATTTTTTTAAGATTTTATTTATTTATTTTCAGAGAGAGGAGAAGGGAGGGAGAAAGAGCAATGTATGGTTGCCTCTCACATGGCCCTCACTGGGGACCTGGCCCGCAACCCAGGCATGTGCCCCGACTGGGAATCGAACTGGGACCCTCTGGTTCCCAGCCTGCGCTCAATCTACTGAGCTACACCAGCCGGGCTCCGATTATATTTTTAGAGCTCTTAATAGATTGATGACCTAGGTATGCCCAGCTGACAGCTTCCCTGATCCTACACATACACACAGATCTACTCAATCCCGCCTCTCCCTTAGGAGGTCTCTCTTTCCTCCAAGCCGTCCCCGGCCTCCCCAGTAATGTCTTCTTTCTTCTCCCATTCCCACCAGCTGCTGCAAACCGGAACGACCCCGTGTTTGAAACCCTGCGCACTGGGGTGATCATGGCAAACAAGGAACGGAAGAAAGGACAGGCGGATAAGAAAAATGTGAGCACCATCCCCTTCCAGGGACCCCATGGAGCAGATCCTGTCTCCTCTCTGGAATGCTGAAAGAAGCTAGGGATCCTTTTCCCCTAAAATTGCACATAACCCAACAGACAAATTTTTGCATGCAATTTTAGAGAGCCTCAGGTTAAGAACTTCTGCCATAGCATGTGTTGGCTCTGAGAATTCCCTTCTGAAATTATCAGATTAACCACCAAAATCAACAGAAGGCTAGGCCCCAGGGCCCTGATGTTGCTGGACGAGAGAGGCAATAGCTCTGCTTTTGGATTTGAGGAACAGAACTTGCCAAGTAATTCCAGAGTCATGCCACAGTCTATGAAGACCATCCGGTCTGACCCATTTCCCATAGAGGTGAGGTAACTGAGGCACAAAGCTACTGGCCAAAAGCAGCTTTGCTTCCCTTTGCAGTAGGGTTTCTAGAGTCATATTGCTATACACTTGCATTCATTGCAGCAAGGAATCTGTTGGCATATCCTTATATCTTTCTGGACAACCAGGATGGACGAACGGAGATAATGGTTACAGTTATCCAGATTCCTAAAATTGCTTGAACGACAGTACCCAAGCGATACTGGTCCTTTAGGGAGTGTCCAGCCAGAGGGAGATTTCTGATGCTTCATAACATGATTTGGTCCTTGGTTCTCACCTATGAACATTTTTCTCACTGATGCAAATGGAGACATAAATGCTATACCCATCAAGTTTGTGGGAAAGCTAGAGGGAAAACTCATACACTGAACAATGTATTCAAAAATCTTACAGACTGGAAGAATGGCCCAGAACTAATCATTTGAAATTTTGTAAGGAAAAATGTACATATCTGTTCTTGGATTTAAAAAAAATCAACTGCACAAAAACACAAGAACTAGAGCTCTGGTTCCAAAATAGTTGATATGGAGGCCGGTGCAAATTAGGGATCTCCGTGGAGTGAGCTATGACTGTGAGGTGCTAACAGTGTGATTTGGCTGCTTCCAGAAAGGCTGGCGCATTCGGGTTCTATTTTCTTAAGGGAATTATAAAAATGGTGCTGCCCATTTTTCTCTTACACACTGAAGCATTTTTAAGGGCAGACACAGTAAAGGACATAGAACTGGGATCTTAGGGAATGATTTGAAGGGACTGGGAATGATTAGAGAAGAAAAGACAGGAAGGGCATGTCAGCTGTCCTCCCACATTTAAAAGGACTGTGTTCTGTACTCCTCCAGAAGGCAAGTCAGGACCAACTACTAAAAGTTACAGGGAGACTTGGGTAGGCTTAATACAGAGAATTGTCCTATAAATAAATTACATGGTTTATTTTGCAAGGCAGTGAGTTCCCTGTCATTAGCTCCATCCAAGCACAATGTGGGTGGCCTGCCTGCCAGGATGTTTTTGAGAAAGTCTCTGCATTAGGCACGTGGCTGAGCAGATATGTTCTCCAAGGCGTCTTCCAACCCTGAGATCCTATTATTCTATAGTTCTCTGGCCCGACTGGAGAGCCAGGGCAAGCGTAGGTTCCCAAGACAGCATCTTCCTAACTCTGGTGCCCCCTCCAGCCTCTAGCAGCCATGATGGAAGAGGAGCCAGAGTCTGCCAGACCAGAGGAAGGCAAACCCCAGGATGGTGAGTGACACCCGTCTCCACCCGTAGAGATGGAGGAGGGTCAGGGGCTCAGCGTGGCAGGAGGAAAGGAAGGTAGAGGGCACGTGAGGTTTGGAGAGAAGGGGGCATGTGACAGACGGGTAAGGAAATGAGGGTGACCCTCCGGGAGCCAGAGACAATTTGTTGGTGTTTCCCATCCCAGGAAACCCTGAAGGGGCTAAGAAGGCGGAAAAGAAGACACCTGACGACAAAGTGAGACTCCTTTCTCCCTGCAGGGACCCTAAACCTCTGCCTGGCCCAGTTCATGACACTACTCAGGGCCTCAGCCAAAAGCCCACAGTTATGCCATGGGTGCCCACCCCCCTTCAACTGCCTTCTCTACAGCCTCACACACACAGCCAGCATACCCCTCCTAGTTCAGGGGCCCCGGGGAGAGTTGGGCTGCAGTGTGTCTGGAGGAAGCCCCTGCCTTGGACTCCTACCCCTCAGTGTGGGACAGAGGAACCCTGAGACTCATCACCCCCTTTTGCCCCCAGCACAAGCAGTCTGGCTTCCAGCAATCTCATTACTTTGTGGCTCTCTATCGGTTCAAAGCCCTGGAGAAGGACGACCTGGATTTCCCGTGAGAGGCCTCAGGATTGGGGTGGGGTTGTACTAGATTCGGAAAGGGGAGAGCCCAGCTCCCCGTGGGAAGGGAAAGAGGGAAAGGGATACCCAGGGCTTGGAGCCTATTGGGGCTGGACCTGGGTATAGCCAAGGGATTAGGTATGTAAAGTCCCTAAATCTCAGAGGCCCCTCCCTTCCTCTGCCAGGCCTGGAGAGAAGATCACAGTCATTGATGACTCCAATGAGGAGTGGTGGCGGGTAAGAGAAATGACTGAGGCTAGGGTGGGACATGGGTTGAGTTTAGAACCTGAGGTTGAAAGACTGATTCTCCCTACCCTCTCCTCCAGGGGAAAATAGGGGAGAAGGTCGGATTTTTCCCTCCAAATTTCATCATTCGGGTCCGGTCTGGAGAACGTGTGCACCGGGTAACGAGATCCTTCGTGGGGAATCGCGAGATAGGACAGATCACTCTCAAGAAGGACCAGGTTATTAAAAAAACAAACCAAACCAAACCAAACCGGGTAGCTCTGGTGCCCCAACCCAACGCCAGGCAGGGCGGCTCCTCCGCAAACCGCACTCCCCACAGATGTTAACCCGGCGATGGGTCTAGGAGGGGTTCCCCAGCTCTCCCCTCAAGTGTTTTTCCTTGACTTCGCTCCTCCCTAATCTTTTAATCCTTTAGATCGTGGTGCAGAAAGGAGATGAAGTTGGCGGCTACGTCAAGGTCTACACCGGCCGCAAGGTGGGGCTGTTCCCCGCCGACTTTCTGGAAGAGATTTAGGGGTGCAGGCGCCTGCTGGCGGGAGATACCCATGCCCCGTTCTGGGCAGGCCCAGTAGAGGTTGAAGAGGAAAGGGGCGAAAGTAATTCTATTTCTAGGTAAAGGAGGAGAGGGAAGGCCCGCCAGAGCGTGACGGGGCTCTTAGGAAGGGACTGGTTCCTGCCCTCCTCCCCTGGCCTATGGCGTCGGATACCGGTGCCTAGAAGCAGCCTTTCCCGCAACTCCTCAGGTCCAGCCTTTGAAAGCTGGAGAAAGAAGAATGCGTCTCCACTAGAAGGCGCCCTGGGGTGGCAGGGGGGTGGGGGTGGGAGGCGAACTGTTCAGTGTTGAGAATTTATTAAAATTTTGACAAAAAATAAGAAAAGTTTGTTGTTTAATTGGGGCCAAGGAGAGAGGGAGGAGAGGGCCTACAAAGTGGTGGAAAATCCTCCCCAACTGTCTTATTTTACTACCATCGAGGTACCCGAAACCCACCTGGGCTGAGGCTGGTGGAAGGTAGAGAGACAGGTGCATCCGCCAGCCGTGGCCTCCGTAGTCAACAAAGAAAAGGGAGCGGGGCTGGGGTCACCGACCCCACGCCGACGCCGCAGGGAGCAGCATCCGGTAGCAGGGTAGGTCCCCTTAGCTCTTGGCGACTTAGCAGTGGACAGCCCCTTACAAATCGGAACCTGGCTCAGTGCCGAGCTGGGCCGCCAGGGGGCGATGCAAGATCTCGGTTGGAGAGCCAGAGACTAGGCGGGGGTGCGGGGAGAGGAGAACCAGAGACAAGGAGCCCGAGACCCTGGGCCTGGGAGGGGGTGGGGTGCGTGCCGTCTCCATGGCAACACTTCCTCAAGTCCTCCGGGAACTAAGCAAGCAAGGCCCCGGGGCTTAACCCCTCCCGCACGGCCCCCGGCCCAGCCTTGACAGGTACCTAGTGAGAGGACGTCGGGCAGACAGCTAACCCGCTCACGCGGAGACCCCCCCCTTGCGGCGCGCCGTATGCAAATATTTTTATTTGCATATGTAGACATGCAAATATACCGGCCCCGGTCAGGGTGGCAGGTGGCAGGGAGCGGGAAGGTGTAGGGAAAAGAGCTGAAGGAGACAAGGAGTTTGGGGACCTGAGAGCGGACCAGTGAGAGGCAGGCTGGGGTGGTCGCCGGAGCAGAGTAGGCAGAGGGTCTTGAGCTTGATGGCGGCTGGGGGAGGGTCAGCCGGCCTGCCAGGAGATTCTCTTCTCTTCTGCCCGTTGTCTGCCAGGCCTGAGGTTGGCACCACCTAGCAAGGTTGGCAGCGGGAGCCCAGGCACCATCTGCTGCTGGCGGGGGAGGGGGAGTGAGGACAGAGGCTCAGCTGGGCTGGGGAAGAGGAGGGCCTGGGACGGGCGCGCCCCCCTTCCTTCCAGAAGGCTGAGGTGTGGTGGGGGTAGGGAAGCACACAAGAGGACTTGCTGCAGCACTGGGTTCTGTTTGCTGTTCCCTTTGCTCTTGACTGCCCTGGACTCCGGGGCGGAAGGCGGGGTCATAAAGGAAGACTCAGTACCCCTTTAATCATGCTTGGGCTGGAATAGGACCAGACCACAGCTCCCCTGACCCTCGACCACCACACACGAATCAAGCCTTTGCCCCCATCTCTCCTCAGGATCTGCCTACCCCGAATGGTGGGGGGGACAGCTAGGGCTTGGGTCGCATCTCTTCATCAAGCGGTCTGATGGACTCAAAACCAGAGCCCCCCGAGATCCTCGAGGGGGGCCCCCACAATGCTGAAGCAAAACCAATTTACTGGCTCATTGGGCGGCGGTGCTGGTGTGGGGGTGCTGAGAAGCAGAGAGAGCGGCTGTTCTACCCCCCCCCCATACACTCGGGGGGCACCCCCCTTCCCCGCCTCGCAGAGCCGGCAGCTGTCCCTAATTAGAACGGCGGTTTAATTGGATTTATCAGCAGTTAATAGGAAATTAAGCAAAGGGCCCGAGAGAGGGAGGGCAGGAGGAGCGGGAAGGCTGGCTGTGCTGAGCTGGAAGGACGGCTGCTGGGGTGCCAGCGGTGGGGCTCCAGGGCCCAGTATCGAGACTGAGCTCCATGGTCCTGCCCTCCCCACCCCGCCCCCAGTAGTTGCCTGCTGGTTGAGCGCCGGCCCTCTGGCGAAGAGATGGTCTCAGGAGAGGGAGTTGGGAAAACAGCGACCCTGTGTGAGCCCCCAACACCCCTACTCCCGAAAGCGGCCGCCTGGGTGATGGATGATGCTGCCTCGCGCTGCAAAGGTCATAAGTCTGGGCCAAGGAGCGGACTGAATCGAAAACGGACGGGGGGAGGGGGCGGGTTACTAGGGTCCCAGGCACAATCCGCACCCTACTCCTCCTCAGTGCCCACCCAACTCTTAGCGAGAAAAATACCCCTTGATGTCAGAAGATTGGGCAGCACAGGGGATGATGGGGGATACGGAGTGACCCTGTAGTTCACCCCTTGCCTCCTGGACGTGCTGGGGATCTTGGGAGACGCCCTATACAGCTGCCACTCTCTCTCTATGGCTCCTGCTCTTCCCCTCAGCTGCTGGGATTGGGGTTGGCTTGGTTGAATGAAGCCACGGTGGCCCAAAGTCTGCACCACCAGCCCTGGGGGCCAAGAAAGGAAGCTTGCAGGCAGTCAAATAGGGTGAAGGGTCAACAGCCCCAGGCGCCTCCTGTCGTCAGAACATCATTATATGGCTGGGCTAACAAGATGTGCCAGCAGGGACCCCATCGACTTCTCTGCCACGCTCTACCACCGCAGGGCACAGGCGGCAGCTCCTACCCATGTGTGGATGGATGTCTGTCTGTGTGTGGGCAGGTGGGTCTCCCTGTGCCCTGGCAATTATGGGTGTCCATGCCTCTGGTGTGTAGTGAGTGTGTCTGTGCCCCAAATGTGTGAGGTGAGTGTATGTTGGTGTGTGTGCCCCTATTGTGTATCTGTAGGTTTTGTCACCATTCCGTACCCCCTCCCACCCTCTATGATTTTTGTCTGTCTAAGCCCCTGGGTGTCTAAGTGTGCATATGTGCTTTGATGTGTCTGTGCATTCTTCACACCTGGATGTGCCCCGCGTGTAGGCATTTCCTTGGTCTCTGTGTGCAGGACTGTGTGTGAGAATCAGGAAGAGCCTCTGGTGAGTGTGTTGCTCGGGCATCTCCACCTGCAGGTGTGTGTTTCTGTGACAGTGTGTAGGCGTGTGCCTGGGTGTGAACTGCACAGCCGCGTGTAGTCGAATGACAGTGTGACGCACGCGCGCTGGTGTGTGTATGTGTGCGTGCGCGCGGCGCCTGGCTGCGTCTGCCGCCCCCGCCACTTCCTCTCCCTATTTCTATTCCTCTCTCCTCTCCGGGCGGGCTTGGCTCCGCCGTCCGCATCATCTCCATCCATTATTGAAGAAACAGCCGCGTCCGCTCCAATCACATCAACACCCCCGCCCCCCTCCGTTCCGCTCGCCCCGCAGCCCCTCTGGGTGCTGCGAGGGGGTAAGCCGCGGCGCAGAAGGGGCACCAGGCAGGAGCGGGTTCATGACCCCGTACCCCGAGCCGGGCCAAGCATCGGGACGCCAGGGTTCCCGGTGGAGAGCGCTTTGCATAAACAGATGGTGCGGGCGTCTTTGTCTCGCTCGCTCGTTCACTCTCGGAGCGGCTGCCGGCTCCTCGGCTGTTTGGCTGATGCAATCATGATCATCTCAGAGCCTTGGGACCCGGCGCCCTTAATAGCGGCAGAGAGGGTCAGGGGCCCCAGGGCTCCCGGGCAGATAGATCCTGGGCACTGTGTCTTCCCTCCTGAGTATCCTCCACCCACTCCACACAGCTGCAGAGGGAAGATGGAGGCCATGCCGAGGTGACGGGCATGTGGAGGTGACCGGGAAGGGGACCCCAGGCAACGCCCCAGGTGTCCCCAGGCTGTCCTGTTGGACTGCTACAGCCCCCCCCCCAGGAGCAGCAAGACGGAGAATAGGACTAGAACTGGTGAATGGGAGGAGGAAGAGATAAAGGCAGTGACAGAGCTAGAGTGAAGGAGAGTCAACAGAGAGAAACAGAAACAGATGCAGAAGGACAAAGCCAGGTAGAGAGCTGCAGAGAGACAGACACAGCCAGAATGATAAGGAACAGAGAGACACAGACAGACACAGAGACACAGAGATAGAGACAGACAGACAGGGTCTGAGGAATAAAAAGGCAGCCAGAGACTAGGACAGGCAGGGGCAGAGGGCAGTCTCTGGGGGGAGATGGAGCCTGGGCATCTGGGGTTGCCCAGCCTCACGAGAGGACTCAGTCTGAACCTCAGGTGCCTGGGGCTGACGAGGCGGGACCTTCCGCATCTTCTCTCTGGCCCACTGCCAGACCCACTGCCTTGGCTGCGGGAGCGGCAGGAACAGGGACCCCGCGGAGACCCACACTCCAGGTGCTGACTTACCTGCCGAAAAGCCGTGGGGCGCAGAGCCGATGCCGCCCGACAGGGGGCGACCGAGGCATCTCCCCTGAGAGTTTAAGAGCAACTCGGCCTCCAGGGGGCGTCCGCGCCCACGGCCCCAGCAGTCAGCTCGCAGCGCCGACTCCAGCTTCCTTTGACGTGAGGCGCCGCCTGCACGCTGAGTAGTGTCCTGCGCGATGTAGCGTTCCGAGTCCGGTCCCAATGGGACGCCCGCCCACCCCTGGCCATGCCTAATCCACAGTTAATGACTTCTGCAATCCCTCACCCCCCGGGTCAGCTTGGCCTGAGTCCTTCTGGTGGGAAAGTGAGGGGAGAGTTGGGATCTAGAACCCAAAATTTGTGTCCCAGCTCTGCCCTAAAGATCTTGATCCAGAGATGGGAGGGGGCTTAGAAATAGGGTTACAAAGAAGGGACCAAAGACTGACACCAGAAGCAGGTGAAAGGTCAAGGGGCCCCAGAGAGGCCGGAGCAGAAGTGATCATGGGAGAGTGGGGCTGAGGCCAAAGGCTGGAGGATCGGAGGCAACGGCTCTAGGAAAGGAGTGGGGCTGAGGGTCCCGGACGTGCTAGGTTGGAACTCACAAAAAAGGACACAGGACAGCGGGCGAGGGCTGGAGAAGCAAACGGGCCACGGCGCAGGGGCCAGACGTCCATGTCAGGGTCCTGGTGCACCAGCTGTGCCGTACAGATGTGCAGCCCAACTGTGTGGCCCCTGGAGCTTAAGTTCCAGGATTGATTTTTAGTCCCAGAGTCAGGAGCGCTGGGGTGTACCGGCAATAGGACACCCCACGCCACGGCCACGGCCGCTGTAGTGCGAGCGTTCAGGGAGCGGCAGACTCTGCGCTGCTCTGGGCTCTGACATCCCTTCAGTCCTCCTCCCCCGCCCCACACAGGGTTTGTGGCGAGTCTGTCTCTTTGTTTTCGCCATGTCTCTGATACTTTATCTCATTATCCGCTGGAGGGAGGCGGAGAACCTGGGACTCCGCAGCCTAATGACAGCCGCAATTGTCAGAGCAGGGGACCAGGGAAAGCGCCAGGGAAAGGAAGGAACCCCCCAGGTAGGGCCCCTTCCCTCCCGGTACCCTGAGTATCCCAGCGGTGGGTGCATAGTTCACTCCTGCCCAAGCTGCCACAGGGCTCAGGAGGGGAGAAGTGCGGAGCTTCTGCAGGATCCGGCTGCCCAGGGGGCTGCAGGGAGACATAGTGGGGAGGTCAGCACAGGAGTGGGAGAAGTGATTAGGGTGGGCTCCTGAGTCCCTGGAACCCAGTTCCCCAAAGACGAGCCTGTGAGCCCTCTCACCCTGGCAGCACTGCGTACACCTGATTTCGCTGCAGAAAGGGCGGCAATGGCTCGTTTGCCCGCCCACCTGTTTCTGTGCACCTCGTTCTCTTTCCTCCTTCGACGTCTTGTCTATCTTTCCTTAACTGTTTTCCTCACTCCATTCTCCTCTCCATCACAGCCAGAGGCAGAGTGGCCTTCTTGGGTGTCTCCACCTTCATCGCTAGCCAAGGTAGGCAGGGCAGGCAAATTTCTCAAGACGTCCTCTGTACCAAGGCAGGTTTAAGATACCCCTGGGTCCCCTAGGCCTCCAAACACTGTTCCAGGTCAACCACAACACAACTTGGCGAAACCACCCAGGACGAGTGTTGGGCTGCCTGTTCCCCTCCTCCTTTCACGGCACTGTGATGGGGACAGAACCAGCACGTCCAGGACCTGCTAGCTCCTGGGCTATTTTTTACCCTTTACATCTCATGGCACACATAACTAATTACGAAAATTCTGTGGTGCACCAAATAATATATTTTTTGCTGATCTGACAAAAAATAGATGCAATTTTGATTCATTCACACTAGATAGCTATTGTTGTGTTGGCGGTTGTCTTTTTTTTTTTTTACTTGACAGTCTAAGGGAAAAGAGCTCAAACCCCCTAACCAGTCAAGTATTGCATGTTTTAAAAATTCTTGCAGCAGAAGTAAAAAAAAATAATAATAAAAAAAATAAAAAAAAGAAAGAAAAAAATTCTTGCAGCACACCAGTGTGCCACGACACGTCATTTGAAAATCGCTGCTCTAGGGTTGTCAGGGAAGCATCGCACGTGCCCCTGCTCGCCCCCCCCGCCCCCTCGCGCGCCTCCTGGTGCCGCGTGCGAACATTCACGTCTGTGCTTTCTGGGAGTCCGTCAGCCAGCCTGTCTCCTGGCGAGTCCCTCCCCCACGTCTAGATCCTCTGTCAATCAATTTGGGTCAAAGCCTGTGAGGCCTCTCCCTCGGACCGGCCCAAAGCCCCAAGTATGATGGTGTTCCATCGGCCGGGGTTCGGGCATCTGTCGGATAAAGTGGAGGAGCAGAAATCCCTCAGGTCCCCAGCAATTCTTCCCGCTCGGAGCCTGGAACTGAGGGAGGAAAAGAAATGGGTGGGGTTGGGGTGAGCGGGTGCAGCGGGCTGGGCCAGGCCGGGCTGATCCCTCCCCAGACGGGGGCGGGACCCCAGGAGAAGCCAGGGAGCCGCGGCGCCCGCTGGAGAGGACCAGACGCTGGAGAGGTGACATGGCGGGAACCAGTCTCGCGACCCGTTTCTACCGGCAGATCAAGAGACATCCAGCTGTGAGTTAGGCCCCCAGAGCCACTGATTCTAGCTCTTAACTTTCTCGCTGACCAAGCAGCCCCCAAATCTCCTCGGCCCCTCCTACTGCCTCGTTCCCCCAGTGCCGCTCCCCTTGTTCCAGGGCGCCCTCGACTCTCCCTGCACCATGCGCCCGTGTCCCTCGAACCCCCCTCGGACAGGCTCGCCGTGGGGCTGGGGGCACTGAGGCAGGAGCGGCGGGGTGAGAGGTGCCAGGACCCCTCTCCCAGAAGGGAGGGAGCGCCAGTCCCCCGGCTGGGGAGAGGGCGGCTGGGCAGAAAGTCTTGTAACGAGCAACCGGGAACTGTGGAGAGGGGGCTGACTCTGAAAGTGTCCTCGGTCTTCCCCGCAGCTCATCCCGATGATTGGCTTCATCGGCCTGGGCATGGGCAGCGCTGCTCTCTACCTGCTGCGGCTGGCCCTGCGCAGCCCCGACGTCTGGTAAAGGCCGGGCTTGGGATGCTGGCGTGGGTCCTGGACGGGGCAAGAAGGGTCAGGAACGAGTGGGCCTCTCAGGAACGGTGGGAGTGGGTGCTAGGCGGGGATCCCCCTGCAGCGCACCTGCCCCTGCCCCTGCCCCGCATCGCCGGGCTGCAACATCCTCCCAACCTTCGACAGCCCCTTCCCCTTCGGCCCACCGACCTCACTCTCCTCAGTGGCTGCAGACTCGGCCCACTTCGGGCTGCCGCCCAAGCCGGGCTTCCCCACCCGGTTGCCAAGGCGACGCCGCTCTGCCGGCGGCCAGCGGCCTTTGGGTACCTCAATATCCGCGCTGGAGTGCTAGGGTGCAGCCAGCTGAGCGTCTGGGGGCACCTTCGGGGCCAGGGTAACCATGAGACTCCACTGCCGGGCCAGGGGCAGCGGAGTCGGGGTGGGGGGTGCTCCTATCAGGAGCAGCCCTGCGTTGTCAGGATTCGAGGCCCATCACAGAAACCCCAGCCCCGGGGGTTGCCTGACCCCCACTGCTCTCCTCTGCTGAGTTGATCTAGGGTGGCAAGGGGCAGGCGGGGGTCCCTGGGCCAGGCTGTCAATCCCTTACCTGTCCTCACTCTGAAAATGGTGACAGCCTTATTTTGTCAGCAACTGCTAACCCACCCCTTCCCTGTCAGTTTTGGGAAATAGACCTCCCCAGGGTAGGACAGGACAGGGGTGGGGGTGTTGGGGTAGAGGCAGAGACTCTGGGTGTTACCTTAGGCTCTAGAGCCCTAGTTCCCAGAGAGGAAACCCTCCCCCTCCCCCTCCTTCTTCACAGCTGGGACAGAAAGAACAACCCTGAGCCCTGGAATCGCCTGAGCCCCAACGACCAGTACAAGGTACCCATCGCGGGCTCTAGGGTTGCACCTCCACCCTCTCAACTCTTGGTCCCCAGGATGGCCCTCAGCACCAAAGAGAGGCCTGGGGTACTCATTACAATCCCCTCTCACTTCCATAGTTCCTTGCAGTTTCCACGGACTATAAGAAGCTGAAGAAGGACCGGCCAGATTTCTGAGCCCAGCTGGGGTGCATCGATGTACATATAGCAACTTCAGCCAGCCTAATTTCTTCCACTGCCCGGTGCCCCCCCCTCCCTGCCGCAGGGCGCCACTCTGGTCGCCCCATGCAGCCCCTGATTACAAAGGCCTGGTTCCCACGAGGAGGGGAGGCAGCTCCACCCCCACCCTCTTGCTTTGCTCCCTGCAGCGGAAGCACCTCTGACCCTCAGCTGGAGTCCCACGGGGTGGGGGGATTAAGAGGCGGGGCAGCAGCTGGGTGGATCCAAAAGGCTCAAGCTGGCCCCTCTTCAGGGCCACAGGGGCCTTGTAGGGTGTGGCACCGGCTACGTGTTGAGCGTGGCAGCCGTGAGCCAAGAGCAAGCAGGGGCCTCCGAGTGCCAAGCTACGTGGCTGGCCCCACGTTAGCCCAGATTCTGGGCTCCATCCCAGGGAGGCGCAGCTCTAGCTCGACTGGGCTTGTTGCCTGCTGCCCCGCCTGCTCTGGATGAGGCACCTTGATGTCCAGGGAGGAGCGGTGCATGCCTCCCCTGGGCCTGCGCAGCCAACCAGCGCCCCCTCCAGCCTCACACCTGGGCCTCCCCCTGCCATCCCTCCCTCCCTGCTCCCCTCTGTCCCCTGGGATCAAACAGAAGCAGCCGTGGGCAAAATACAATTTCATTTAACAAATTGAATTTGCTGCGCCTGCTAATCACGTCTGGTGTCGGCTCTGATCAGAGACAGAGGAGGCTGCAGCCTCCAGGGTCCTTGTGGTGGTGGTGGGAGGGAGGGGAGGACACATGGAGGGGGGCAAATCACCACCCGGCCCAGGGGACCCTCCCACAGTAACAGAAGCTTGGGTCAGGCTAGCATTTTATTAGATTAAAAACAGAAAGGAGGGTGCCTACCCAACCTTCCTCTGGCTCGTGGGGTAACCCCTGTTCCCAAGAAAGGGCGGGGGGCCTGTAACACTGTGATCATGGGAATGTTGGGGCAGAAAGCCCCCAGCCTCCTTCTTCTGAGTCTTCTCACAAAAAGAAACTTCAGCTACAAATTCTGGGGAGGGAACTACACCGGGCTCTTCCCCTAAGTAAGAGGCCTTCCTTCCTCCAGCAAAAAACTGGAAGATAGGTGACCCCCTCCATTGGTCCAGGCAGAGGGAAGGAGAATAATTTCAGTCTATGAGCCTCATTTCTTTGGTGTCTTCAGTGTTCATCGAAACCAGGCATGGGGAAAGCCCTGGCAAACTGTTCCACCCGCCGCCTGAGGTCAGCCAGCCGCTGTCTGGTCTCCGGGTCGCTGAGCAGGAAGGATTTGAAATCCTGCAGTTTGGCTAGAGAGGGGCAAGGAAAGGTGGTCTTAGCTCAAGGGAAGGCGGTCAGACCCCTGGGGGCAGGGCAGGCAGCGAGCATAAACCTGCTGGCTCAGGGGGCGTCTGGCCAACTCACCAGTCCTGCTCTTCACCTCCAAACCGATTTTGACCCCTTCATCTATAAAGTCCACAACTCTCCGGAAGTCATCCTCACGAAACTGTCGAGAGGTCAAGGCTGGGGCACCTGAGAGAGAGGCAGAAGAGGATCAGCATGGCCCAAGCCCACCCGGCAGCCCCCTTTACTCCTAGAACCTCGAGTCTCACCGAGCCGAAGGCCCCCGGGGGTGATGGCGCTGCGATCCCCAGGACAGGTGTTCTTGTTGGCCGTGATGGACACCAGCTCCAGCACCCGCTCAGCCCGAGCCCCGTCCAGGCCCTTGGGCCGCAGGTCCACCAGCACTAGGTGGTTGTCAGTGCCACCTAAGGGGACGGACAGTGAGCAGACAGTGAGCCCTGGGCCTCTGTCTGAGGCTACAGAGACTCTCACCCAACCTCGTGGCTCACCAGACACCAGCGAGTAGCCTCGATCCAGCAGGGCATCGGCCATGGCCCGAGCATTCTTCAGAACCTGCAGGGAGTACTCCCGGAACATGGGGGTGCTGGCCTGGAGATGAGACAGCGGCACCTGGGACCCCAAGTCCTGCCCTCCTATTCTTCCACCTCCAGCATCATTGTGACCCCAGCCACGACCCCTCCCCTCCCCTTCCAACAGCTCCAACTCCAGTGAGCAAGGTACAGGGCCTGAGCAACCAGGTGCCTCCCCCGAAGAGCGGGCTTCCCCACCTGCTTTAGGGCCACGGCCACTGCAGCAATGGCATGGTTGTGGGGGCCCCCCTGCAGGGACGGGAACACGGCAAAGTTGATTCGGTCCTCAAACGTATAAGGGATCTCCCGGCCAGTCTTGGGGTCCACAGACCGCACCCCCTTCCGGTAAAAGATGAGTCCTGACCTGCATGGGAGGAGGGTGGTCAGAATCTACGCTGAAGAGAAAGGATGAGGAATGGGAAGAGCATAGGCAGCCAGCTGGCCAGGGCCCCTGAGGGCTCTCAGAGCCCACCTCACTTGTGCTGGGCATGCCTGACGCCAGTGGTCTAGGGGAGCAGACCCTCTCTCCCACCCCCAAACCCTCTGTTAGGGAATTGCCGCCAAGGGCGAGAGGAGAATCCTCAGACTGGGTAGAATTCTCCAGGTAGAACGAGTTCCTTTCAGATCCAGCCCAACAATGCCCTGGAAATAGGGCATGAAGACAGGGAAAGGCAAGGCCTGATCTCAGGGGAGCCTGACCTGGCCCCTCGAAGGGTCTTGTGAGTGGTAGTGGTGACAACATCCGCATGCTTGAAAGGTGAGGGGATCACCTTGCCAGCCACCAGGCCACTGATGTGGGCCATGTCTGCCAGCAGGTGTGCCTTGACCTCATCACACACCTGGGCAGGTACAGAAACACGCCTCAGTCTGGGTAGGGCCCAGACAGGCCTGCCCGAGGCGGTCCCTCCTCCACAGTCTCCCCACCGCCCCTCGGGGAGGGGCGGGTCCTCCAGCCGCCACTGACCTCCCTCATGCGGGCGTAGTCAATGAGGCGGGCATAGGCGCTGGTGCCAGCTATGATGAGCCTTGGTCGGAAAAGCCGAGCCGTGATTGCCAGCTGGTCATAGTCAATAAGGCCAGTTTGGGGCTGGACAGAGAGACAAAAAACTAAAGCCCTTAGAAGGAAGCAGGGCAGATCACTCTCCTTGACCCCGAGGGCTGTCCCAGGAGGACTCCCAGGCCCTGCGTAGCTCCCTCCCACGCACTAGCACACTCACGTTCAGTTTGTAAGGCATAGACTCAAAGAAGATGGATGTGGCCGAGATCCGCTTGACATCAGACATATAGCCGTGGGTAAGACTGGGAGGAGAGGAAGTAAGAAGGCTTCTAAGTAGAGTAACACCCAGACTTAACTGCTCCTTCCCTGGCCTGCTTCAAAGGCCTCTTTCTCTGGAAAACTGTTCCTAGGACGCACCACCCTCACTGCTCTGTCCACTCTGTGCTGAGCGCTGTCACTGGGGTCTTATCTTCTTCCTGCATTATAACTTGAAGGACAGGGAGAGGCCTGTTCTATTTTCATCGCACATATTAGGTGTTCAATAAATAACTCCTCTCTTATGCCCATACTGCCCACTGAGCCCATCAGCCACCATATCCATACTCACTGGCCCCCATCGGGCAGGTCCAGCCCCATGATTCGGTCGTGAGGCTGCAGAAGGGCTGTGTAGGCAGCCAGATTAGCCGGGGACCCCGAATAAGGCTGGACATTGACTCCCCACTGTGCAGGATCCAGGTCAAAGGCCTCCAAGGCCCGGCGCTGACACAGCAGCTCGATTTCATCCACTACCTCTGCTCCCCCATAGTATCTGCATAGGAGGGGACGTATCAGGGCACAGAGAAAGGTTCCCACCATGTCCCTTGACCAATGGCAAAGGACCAGGAAGGCTACTCCTCTAAATGCAGTGGGAGAGTGCAGGCAGGTGCCCCCCAGCGGGAGCAGCATCCCTGAGGCTGCCCTCCAGCCCTCTGGTGCCTCACCCTCACCTCTTGCCAGGATAACCCTCCGAGTACTTGTTGTTCAGACAGGACCCCAGGGCCTCCAACGCAGCTCGGCTGCAGAAGTTCTGGGGTGGGGGGTGGGGGCAATGTCAGAAGGTACTGAGCCCCCTTCCCTGGACTCCCACAGCCCACCCTGCGAGAGTCCTGGGCTGCAAGGAGCTGAGCTCTACAGAAAGCTCTGTTCACTCAGGGTTCCTTACCAGGCTTGGGGCATGAAACCCAGCTGCCAGGATAGGCATCCCCAGCGAGGCCACCTTCCACTCATACCTGTGCTTCCAGACTCCTCTTTTCTCTTGGGAGGGAGGAGGGACCAGACTTGACTGTAGGGGCCCTGGAAGGCTCTGGAAGCTTCCTAATGCCCCCATCCCATAACCCAGAATGGCTCTGCCTTTGCTTCAGAGGACAGTAAGAAGAGAGGGAGATAAGGCCCAGCAGGAAGACCCTGAGTCTGAAAGGGAGATCTGTAGAAATAGCAGTAAGATGACCTGTCACTTCCTGCACCCATGGTGGCCCCAGCCTCAGCCCCTCTCCCCAGGCCCCACCTCTGAGGCAATGAGTTCCAGGCCACGACACTGCCTGTCCTTCTCCCTTTGCAGCAGCTCCCACACCTCAGGGTCACTGTCTGACAGGCTCTCCTGGCCTGTCCAGCCCCTGGTTGCTTCTCCACTCTGGGTCTGGGCTGCCTCACTGTGCTGGCACCGTATGGTCATCCTGACCAGCTGACCACATCTCCGCAGAGGCTAGGGGAGGAAAAGCCGGAGCCAAATAAAAGCATCAGATAAACAGTCTCCCAGCAATCATCAGTGATGTTTAGTAGGCCCTCTGGCTCCAAACCCAACAGCCAGCTGCCCAGCCTGCCTGTTCCAGTTTTCACCACCCCCACCTCCAAAAGCCAGTTCTAGAGCCAAGGTTGAGATCAATGTCCAGGGGCTGATTCTGATTCAGTCCATTCACCTCACTGCAGGCTTTTCCTCCACCTTGACCCATGAAACACTTTGCAAAGCCGCAGAGCAAAGTTTAAAGTTTGTCTTCTAGAAACCAGCGGTTCCAGAACCTCCCCACCCACAAGAACGAAAGGGTCTTCCCTAGGTAGGGCCTCCATAAACCGATATCCCAGTGGAGGCAGTGGGAGGGTAGGAGGGCAAATTGCAAGGGACTAAGACAACAGGTTTAGTTAGAGGTGGTTTTCAGAACAATGGAGGTAGCAGTATAGAACTTTAGCAGTCCCAGGGAGAAGAGGGGTGGGGGTTCTGATGGCAGAGAAGCCAAAAACCACATCCAGTCTTCTGCCCTGCTTCTTTCCCACCTCCTTCCAGCCCACAGAGCCGCGGGACCCCTGATGCAAGCAGTGGGGCTCGGTTGCATCATCTGCAGGGCTTAGAGGAAAGACTCAGCTTGCCTGTCCCGGCTGGGAACCATGCTGTTCGCCAGCACAGGATCCACAGGGCGTCCGTAACAGTCCTCTCCCCCGGTACCATGTGAAATGAACGGTCACATGGCCCTGGGGCTTCTAATTACCGGAATGGGGAGTAGCCCCAATTATGCCGCGCACACCCGGGGGTCTCAGGAGCACACCCACAGGTCTCGGGTGTTCCCCTAGTTGCGAGTCCGCTTCCAGAGGGCCCAGACCATGTGCGTGGAAAAGCCAGAAGAACCCCATAGTTTGTGAATGTAGACTACGGTAGGAGGGCAGCTTTCTTTCTACTCGTAACCCAGGCTCCGGAGCCCCATTCTTACCCGAGTTGCCCGGAGCAAAGAGAAGGGCAGCATCACAAACCGAAGTCGCAGGAGGTCGAGCCACCAACTCTAGCCAGAGGAATCAAGAGGTCGGAAAAGACTGACCCGAGAGCGCACGCGCAAGAAGAGCGAGCGGGAGAAGGCACAGGATTTCAGAGGAGGAACCTACGCATGCGTGGGGTGACCCCTCTGTGGTCTTCTGGGAATTGTAGTTTTTTCCACCTTTTTCCGCTTCTTCTCCGGTCTGTAGCCACAGGGTCAGAGGCTGTAGCCTGAAAGGAAAGAGATCTAGTGCTGCCCCCACTCCTCATGCCTGGGTTTCTAGCCAGATCCCCAGTTGGGGGCGTGCTAGAGGCAACTGATGGATGCTTCTCTCACACATCACGTTTCTCTCCCTTTCTGCCTCCTTTCCCCTCTCTAAAAATAAATAAATAAAATCTTAAAAAAAAAATAACATGTGGTGAGGCTTAAATGAGACTTTATGTAAACATCTCTGGAATAGATTGTCCTCCCTTCTGATCTACTAACCTGCCTCCTCCTTGGCCATCTCCTCCTCCTGGGAGGTCCCAGAGCTGTCCTCGTACTTGCTGAATGTTGGTAACTGTTCACCCCGGGCCGCCCTAGCAGTCAGTGAGCTCTATTCTCTGGGGCTATAAGTACTGGGAACAGGAAGGGGTCTTGCTTTTAGACTGACTTTCTCTGGCCTCATCCTTTGGGGGCGGGACTCACTGACCCTTCCAGGAGGTTCCCAAACCTGGGCATCAGAAATAGCTGGGAAATATAATATAAATATATGAGTGTGGAGCCTCTCCTTAGAGGTTCTAGTTCAATGGATCGTAAAGAGTAGTGGGCATATACCCACTTATGCTAACACAACAAAACCTCTCATCATGATTTGAATAAGCAGAGATTTTGAGAACCATTGCCTCACACAACAATATTACACATTCATTAATTCATTCATTCAATATACATACCAAGCTAATACTCTGTGCCAGGCATGCCAGAGCCCTGGAGATGTAAGAGTAGATAACTGACTGCTGGGACATGAAGCAGTGAACAGGTAACAAAATGCAACACGTGCAGTTACAGGCAGGGGCACCTCACTCTGCTCCCACAGGCCCCAAGAAGAGGGTGGAAGAAGGAGCAGGAAAGGATGGATGGTCTTGGAGGAAGCAGGTTTGTGAGTCAGAGGAAGAGAAGAGGACAATCTACCACAAAGCAAGTTCACATGCAAAATCTCATTATTGCTTTCAAGTGAGGAAACTAAGGCCCAGATGGGCTAACTAGCTAATTCCAAGCATTCCCACTTGACTCTCATACCAGGCCTCCGAAGTCTCCCCTTAGCTCTACCCGCCCCCTCCCCCCGCCCCCGTGTTCTCAGGCTTTTCCAGCAATAGGCCTGGTGTCAGGAGTCCACTGGGTTCTTCTTCCTCCAATCTCTGACCCAGAACCACTTCCCACTTCTCTCCTCCTTTGCGTTGATCCTGTTATCCATCCATCCCTCCATCCATTCCTCCATCCATCCATCAGATATTTATTTTCCCCTTACTGACTTTTCACTCCCAGGCATGTCTGGGTCACACTCACCTCTGACTCAGTTTCCCGCTGGAGCCCATGGGCAATCTCCTGAAGACACTGCTCTGAGTCGGTACCTTGACCCAGGACTAAAGATGAAGGAAGGCTGAAGACAAGGCGTCATTCCATGCGGCAGCTTGTTTGTACCCCCCTCTCTAGTCCCGGTCAGGGGTCCCGAGGGGAGGGGGCGGCTGATCTTGAGAACTGCTAATGAAGCCGCAGCCAATTAACGCCCGGGCCCGGGCTGGGGACGGTTAAAATTAGCAGCGGCGGATGCCAGAGTAAGCTGGAGGCGGGGGTGGGGAGGGTGGGCAGCTGGATGAAGGGGGCCTTGTTTGCCCGAGGCTTGCAGCGGCGACGAAGCACGGCTTTCCAAACTCTCTTGTCCCTCCCCCCACCCCCTCTTCTCAGGCTTCACTCCCTCTCTCCCTCATCCGTCTGCAAACTCAGCGCCCACGAAATTAGGAAGGAAAAGGAAGATCGATGACTCCAGATGCCGCAAACACCGTTCCCCCTCCCCCACCTGCCGCCTCCGGGCAGCCCCGTGGAGCTTAGCAGGTTGTCAGCGCTCTGCTTATGATGTCCCTGCATCTCCTTAAATGGGAATTCAAGGCCTTTATACCTCCTCCCCAAATCGTCCCAAATAGCCCACTAGTGGTCCCCTCACAAGTTTAATTTCATCTCCATCCTATCTGCTGCAGTTTCACTCTGCCCACCTTTGGGAGGAAAACTCCCACCTCAAGGAGGGCTCCTACCCAAGGGTCGCCCTCGTTTCTATCTGATCTGGTTTTGGACCTCCAAGGTGCTAGCTCATCAATATTTGCCTCAGTTTCCCTACGAGCCACCGGATGAGGAGGCTCTGACCGGGTCTCTGCCAGACATAAAAACCCACACTCTCCCCTCTACCTTACAAAGATCTCACACAGAGTCGTGTTGGATTTCACTTTATTTTTTGTTCCCTTTCCCATCTGTTTGGAGTAGAAAAAAAAAAAAAAAATCACCGAGAGGAAGCAGCCGGAAAGGGGCAGGTGCAGCAGGACTGCAGGGACCGGAGGAAGGCAGGCACAGGGCAGGGGTCAGAGTCATCGCCTATGCCCGCGAGTCTGCTTCCACTACCCTAAGTAGGGGTTTGGGGAAAGAGGAACAGGCATGTGGCAGGCAGAAGGGAATGGGGACAGGCCGCGGATTACGCGTCTTTACAGTCTTTACGTGGGGACACGGTGGAGCAGGAGAACAAGAGCCGGGGGTAAGAAAGTCAGGGTGGGAGGAGGCTGTCAGGCCAGGCGTTATTAAAGCTGCGGGCAAAGGGAGTGTCCAGCCCAGCGCAGGGGGCATACAGGGGACCCAACGTGGACGTAAAGGACGCTGCGACCGCCTACTCTGGGGCTGCGCTCTAGTTCCTCCGCTTTGGGGTGTAGCTGAGGAGGCCGCAAAGGCACTCCCCGTAAGGACAAGGGGACCCACGCCAGCTGATAGTCCCCTGAAGGGCTGTTCTTCTCCGCCCCCAGAATGGAAGGGTGGGTGCGGCCACAAGAGTTTCGGGGCACAGGGAGGAGTCTCACTTAGGGAGGCGGGACTTGGTGGGAAGCTCAGGACCTGGGCGAGGGCGAAGTGCACTATCCGAAGTAGGGGTGCTCGCTCTGGAAGTTGTAGTCTGGGCACACCTTCTGCACCAGTTTGTAGTCGAAACTGAGGAAGGAGACGAAGATGCAAATAACTTTGAAGGGCTTGGCGCAGAGCCAGGCGGCCTGACTCTGCGTGTGCTCGGTGAAGCACACCTGCGACGGGTCGTACAGGCACGGGCGGTGCTTGCGCGCGCGGTTTGTCTTCTCATACTCCACGTGACAGTTGAAGGCGCGTGACTCTTTGGCCCCGGGCACTCCCAGCGCGCCCCCAAGAGGGCCCGCCAGAGCGCCCCCAAGGGGGCCTCCTAACCCCGCCCCTGCGGCCGTGAGCCCCAGCGGGGGCCCCAGCCCCGGGAGGACCCCTTCCAAGGCCAGCGTGGACTGCAGGGGGTGGGGGGCGTGGCTCGGCAGCCACAGGCCCCCAAACTCCACACGTTTGGAGGGCGGCACGATACTAACACTGAGGTTTCCCAGGCTGGACGAATTGTGGCGGAAGTAGACGCTGAAAGTCCCGTTCACGTGGTCCACTATCTTGCCGGTCACCAGCAGTGAGAATTTGAGGGTATGCACCCGGAAGTAGAAGTCCCCCCAGCCAAAGATCTTTTTGGCGCGGGACGCTTTGATAGACGGCTTTCTCTTGGTGCGCTGCACGGGTAGCGCCCCCGCGGCCCCCACCCGGGACAGTGCCCCGGTGTGGTTAGCCGGCCAGGCCCAGCTCCAGGCGTGGGCGGTGCCCAGGCCGTGGGAAGACTTCGCTGCCTGGAGCGGTTGGCCAGGGGCGCCCCCTTCGGCTGCAGGGGAGGGGAGCTCCAAGTACTGCGGCCTCCCGGACTCCGGTATCTGGGCACTGACGGCCTGTGGGCGAAGAAAGAGAAAGAAAAAAGGGGCGCTGGGGTTGTCTCTGGCCACCATACCAGGGCTTTACCCATGCCAGCTCCTTTCCACAGCCACTAGGAGACCAAATGGAATCGGTCCTCCCTCAACGAGTGGTTCAGGGAGTGTGCACTGGAGTAGACCTGCAGTCCTTAAAGCTTTGTGGTCTTGGCCAAGTCACTACACCTACCTAGGCCTCGGTTTCTACACCTGTAAAATGACACCGAGGATCCTTATGTTCGCCAATGCAGCTGAGAAAGCCCAAGCCAATGTGGGCTTGAATAGGGGGACTGGCCCTCCGTCTCCTCCAGCCTGGAGCCCTGTTGGTTCAGATTAGCAGTTTTTCAACCATTTTCATCTCGTGGCACACATAAACTAATTACTAAAATTCTGTGGCACACCAAAAAATACATTTTTTGCCAATCTGATCCCCCCCAAATTTTTGCTATGATACCAGATGGCTATTGTGTTGGCTGTTGTCATTTCTAAATTTGACAATCTAAGGGAAAAGAGGGCAGTGACCCTGACTAAATAGTCAGGTAGCACCTATTTTAAAAATGCTTGGACATGCCAGTGTGCCATGGCACATGGGGTGAAAATCACTGGTTCAGAGCAATGGGCCAGGGAGGAGGTGGACTCAGGCAAGTGAGGCCATGACCTCTGCCAAAATCCAGCATCAAGAAAGAGGTGAAGACCTCCAGATGGCCCTGCGGAGACTACAGCCCCCACCCGGGCCCCATCCTCTACTCCCTTGTGGGGAGGAGCGTGGGAAGCCGGTAGAGCTGAGGAGGAGAGCAGTGGAGAGTCTAGGAGCTATGGGTTAAGGCTTGGGGGAGACTGTGGTGCTCCTCCTCGCACCCCCTCGCTTCCAGTGCCCCTGCTCTGTGGGGGAGGCTGCCTGGGGGTCCGTCCCTGGGCTCGGAGGTAGCAGTGCGGGGGGCGCCATAGCTTGCCCCCACCCGTCTCCTTGTGTCTCAGGTGGTGGCGATCTGGGAGACAGCGCAGGCGAGAGTACAAGATAGATAGAGAGGCGGGAGCAGCGGGGCCAGGCCCAGGCTATCAATTATCTGGGGGTGGGGGTGTAGGGGTGGCTGGGAGTGAGGGAGACAGGCGGTCAGAGCTAGAGGAAGAAATATGGAGATGCTGCTCCAGCAAGGGGACTGGGAGAGAGAGAAGCTGTGCTTGTCAGAGTGTGTCAGTCAGGCTGTGCTAGCTGTGGCTGTTAGGGTGGCCTTTGCTGCCCGTGGGCTCGGAGTGGGGGGAGGGAGCACCGCAGGTGTCACTTTGGGGTGGTTGTGACTCTCTTAGCCCAGGATGGCTGTATTGCTTGTCTGTCTACCAGGAGTGGTTGTGTGTGTGTAGCCATGGTGATGGGTGTATGTCGGCCTGGGGTGGCTGTGCTGGTGGTCATGCGTGTGACCCAGGTGACTGCATGTGCCTGTGTGCCCATGTGTATCTGTCTGTGGCCCAGGTGACTGCATGTGACCCAGGTGACTGCATGTGCCTGTGTGTCCATGTGTATCTGTCTGTGTCTGTGGAGGATGTGTGTGTGTGTATGTGTGTGTCTGCCTGCTTATGGTGGCTGGCTGGCTGCTGTGTCAGTCTTCGATGCCGCATTTGTGTGCCGGGCAGTATGTGTGCCTGCATTGCGTGTGGGCCTGGGTTGGCTGTGTGTGTGAATCTGAGTGAAGCTGTGTGTCAGTTCGTGGTAGCGTGTCTGTGTGGCTGGTATTAGTTGTATGCCCAGGTTGGCTGTGTGTGATTCTCTGGGTGTGTCACTTTTCCTGTGTGAGTTCCTGTCATCCTGTGTCCCTGTGTCAAGCTCCTTCTAAAGGGTATGTGTCAGTACATCCACAATGATGGAACACACACTCTCACGGTTCCCCCTGGGAGGGGCTGCGTGTGTGTGAGTCGTGTGTGAACAGTCTCCGCTGACTGAGCTCTGGGCGGGCAAAGAGGCCTGAGAGCTCAGGTGTCCTCCTCTGGGTTATATACACCCATGTGGACACACCACGCGTCCACGGGGACAGGGACGGCGGAGTCAAGCTGCTGGGCTAGAATCTCCACCGCCTGGTCCCCATCCCTGCGGCGCTGCGATCCTGGGTTATTAATGCAGCCGCCACCGGATCATCATACATATTTATCGCCCCCCTCATTCCTCCTCCCATCCATACCTCCTCCCAGCTCAGGTGAGGGTGCGGGGGCCGCAGGAGTGATTGACTCAGACAGACGTGCTAGAGCTGGCAGCTAACACCCTGAGGCGGGGCCTGAGAGGGGCTGGGGGGAGGGGTCCGAAGTCACAGCAGGAGGGGGAAGTGCCTCCCAGAAAGAAGGGCCAAGGCTCCAGGAAGTGGGCTCGGAGAGGGCAGAGCTGGAGCTCCGCAAAGGGCTTTGGAGGAAGGAGCGTGTGAAGCTCAGAGAGAAAGTGGAAGGGTGGGGCTGGGGGGGCCATTTGAACTCTGACACCTAATCTCCTCACCCCTCTGGGCCTGACTACTGCATTTTCCAGGGACTTCCATTATCCCTGAAGCATGCTGGTACAAACCCCAAATGCCTCTGAGCCACCCCCGCCCCAAGCACACCCCAGCAGCACCCAAAGCCCTGCACCCTGCCTAGGAACTGTGGAGGGCTGATTCAGTCTAGCAGCCTCTCCCAGGCAGGGGCTGGGCCAGGGAAGCAGGTTTGGCTGGGCAGTGGGGGGGTGCCAGGTGTTCACCCTCTGATCCCAGGCAAATTGCTGTCTGTGCTTCTCTGATCCTGGCAAATCCCTGGGCTTTGGGCACCTGCACCCCCACCGGCCCATCGGACACAGCTGAGATGAAAGGAAAGAGTTGGGGGGGACAGCCAAAGCAACCTCGCCGTGGGGGTGGGAGCTCGGACAGAGAGGGGCGAGAGTCTGCGAGGAAACGAGCCGAGAAATGGGAACACGGAATAACATAAAATCCAGTCCTCCCTCCGGCTCCCTTGCCCGCCGCTCCCTCTCCCTCGCCAGCTCCCTCATGCACGCTTCTCCATCTCTCTCTCCGACGCTCCTCTCAGTCTGTTTCTGTCTCTCAGTCTCTTTCTCACTCCGTCTCTAATTCTCCTTTTACGAGTCTCTTTTTCTCCCGGTTTCTGTCTCTAACCATGATTCTTTCCCTCTGTCTTTCAGATTGTCTGTCTCTCTCCTCTGTGGGTGGGGGTGGAAGTGAGGGGAAAACAGGGTAACAAGGGAGCCCCTCTTTGCCCAGAATCCATCTTCTAGGACCAACCCCCACCCCCACCTTCTAGGACCAACATGAGAGCAGGATGTTGTCCGAGAAGGGGTCCTTCTCCATCCAGGGCTGGTTTAATTAAGCTAATTGAGCGCGGTGACATTTGCAGAGGGGAGAGGCTAGCCAGGCTGTCGGCTGCGGGGGGGGGG
>PVJI01013058.1:0-49140 GCA_004026765.1 Micronycteris hirsuta | reverse complement strand
GGGGGGCCCGGACCTGCCCTGGCGAGCAGGGGGTGAGTGTGTCAGGCGTGAACCAAGCTGCAGGGCCCCGGGGGAGCCCGCTCTCTCTCCAGCCTCAGCTCCCGCATCTGTGAAGTGAAGAGAAGGCAGGAAACAGAGTATTTGAATGCCGGGGTCTCTTCTGCTTCCCACATTTAGAGCAGGGGGCGCCTGCGGGCTCATTCCGTGTCTGGCCCGGGAGGGTGCACACAGGGCGGTGTGCGGGGGAGCTGCTGCTGTGTGGGAGCCGGAACCCCTGGAACAGGGGGGCTTTTCACTTTATCCAAGAGCCACACTCGACGTCACGGAAGCCAGCAGCCCCTCCTGCCCCTCTGTGCAACTCAGGTCGTGATGAACCCCCAAAACCCGCTTCCTAAAGGCCTTGGGGAGCCTCCACCCTGGTGCCATGTAAGGCGGCTCCACCCCCTGGAAGCCCCGCTGTGAGGGGGATGCAAGGGTGGGGGTGGGGCTGGACCCCTGTGCTGGGGAGGGCAGGTGTCCAGGGTCCAGTCCCCCCGACACAGCCCCAAATTGCTGGCCTGTGGAGCCACCTCCCTCGGGAGGGGTGCACATGAGCAGACACCCGGGAAAGCTGGGCGAGGAGCCATCTGGGTGACGTTTGTACCCCCGGAGGGCCCCCCCGAGCATGTCTAAGGCTCCAGAACAGAGACCAGCCCACAGCTGGGAGTTGAACATCTTTTCTAGAAGAGAGGCTGGGGTCCCCTAGGGCCCGAATCCCCCCGATCCCCCATCCTGTTCCTTTTTTAAAGATTTTATATTTTTAGACAGAAGGGAAGGGAGAGAGAAAGAGAGGGAGAGAAACACCCATATGTGGTTGCCTCTCTCGTGGTCCCCACGAGGGACCTGGCCTGCAACCCAGGCATGTGCCCTGACTGGGAATCGAACCGGCGACCCTTTGGTTCGCAGCCCGCGCTCAATCCACTGAGCCATGCCAGCCAGGGCTGCCCCGTCCTGTTTCAGAGGTGATGTGAAGCCCCATGCAGGGTCCCCAGCCTCCTGGCTGGGCTCCCGACACCCCTCTCCCATTGCCCTGCATTCCTGCCCGGCCGAAGTTTGCATCCAAACAGCCAACTCTCCTTCCTCTGGGGACGCTGGGGATGGCAGCTGGGCCTGCGTGGGACGTGGTGGGTCAGCCCTGCAGTGGGGCCACACCCGGCCTGGCTGCCTAGCCTGGGGACGGGAGTGGCTGGCTGCAGAGGAAGTGGCCAGTGGGCGGTGCCCGGGCTGGCTGACCATGGCACTGAGCTTGCCGTTGGCCCAGTGTGGGTCAGGAGGCCAGGTGGGTGGGGGCCAGGGGCCACGTGACCTGGCTCAGTCAGCCAGAGAACCTTGAAGTGTGGCCGTCACTGTCCCCTGCGCCAGGTAAGCCCCTTCCTGCTCTTCCCCCCAGGGCTCAGCCACTCGGCTGCTGTGTCTGGGAAATGTCCCTCTGGGGAGTCCCCCCCCACCGCCACCGCAAGAGCCTGGCCCGCTGCCCTTCTTTCTGTCCCTGCCATCAGCCACCTCCTCGGGACAGAGGCCACTGGGGGCTTGGAGCTGCGCTACCTCCAGGGAGCCCGGCCATGGCTTGAGCCACGAGAGCTCAGGCTGGTCTCTTCCCGCCCGGGGGCCTTGGTTTCTGCCTCTGTGAAATGGAGCGTCAAGCTCCACGCCCCTCCCCTGCGGGGGTCCTGGGATCGTGTCAGACGGGAAAACTCCCTGAAGGCCCATCAGCACCGGGGGCTGGACAAGCCCCAGCCAGGTCCCACGTCCGGACCACAGTCTGGCCGCACCAGGGTGCTCCCACAGGGTCGAGTCGGTCCACCCACGTACAGCCGCCGGCACGTGCCAGGCCCTCCTGCTGGTTCTGCTCCAGGCCCTGTACACCCGGGTGGTGTTCTCTGCCCTGGTGGTCACTGGCCTTGGGGCCTGAGCAAGTGTCTGGAACGCAGCAGAGACCCCAGGTCCAAGCGCTCCGTGCAGTATCAGCCTGGTGGCCGCTGTCCTGCCCCAGGACCCGCCCGCCTCCCCAGGGAGTGCGTAGACAGGGCGCCAAGCAGGTGGGCTTACGCTGCCCCCCCCCCGGAGCGCCCCTGTGACTTCAGAGCCATTCCCCCAGGCCCTCGTCAAATCCGCCTGACCAGGCAGCCGTGTGCGTGTGGGCACGTGGCTAGTGGTGGCCGGACCCCGTGTGCCTGCTTCTGCCCCTACCAGGTGTCATGTGATGGCAGCCCGAGCCACATCGCCGTTGCCTGGGGACCCGAGTTCAGGGCCCATCTGTCACCCTGCACCCCTGTGGGCACTGGGGGAGGGCTCACACTTTGTTCCCTGTCTCGGCCTCGGCAGGGGCCCTCCCCGGACTCTGCCCCCTCTCAGAGCAAACCCCCACTTACAAAGAGGGACACAGAGACAGGCGTGGCCAGACGTGGCCACACAGCCACCCGAGGCAGGGCTGGCCACTTTCCTCCAGCATTGTGTGGTCCCCAGACCTCCGAGGGATGGCGACGCCAACCGGAGGGAAGTGGTTGGAATCATCCCCCGACCCTGTCCTGCAGGTGGGACGTGATTCCTCCGAACCTTAGCCCCTCCCACGGAGACTGAGGCTTGGTGACTTCCCACCCCAGATCCTGCGCCTGCCTGTGCAGCCCGGACCGAAGGCGGGGTGACCTTTCTTTACAAAGGTCCCATTATTCTGGCCCGAAGGTGGGCGTCTGGGTGGCAGGACGGGTCACCCGGCAGGCAGCTCCCGTGGGGGAGTGGCAGCTGCCTGCCCCCTGCAGTGGGGCTGGCCTGGGCTTCCTGTCTGCTCTCCAGGCCTGTTCTTGGCCAGTCGGCCTTGGCCCTGGATTAGAATGCTTGTCACCTGCCAGGCCCCAAACAAATGCTCAAACTCAGGGACGGTGGGGGGCGGGGCCTGACCGGCACCCCCTGCTCCGAGCCAGCACCCCCTGGACCCACTGCTCAGCGAGGTTGGGGTGCTCAGCCCACAGCGGGAGAGGGGCTAAGCTGGGGTCAGCGCCAACGCCCTCCCGTGCTCTGCCCTTGTTGCCCCTCGACGTCCAGGTGGCTGCTGGCCCAGCGAGGGGTCTGTTTCCGCGTCCCTCCTTTTGCCCTGCACTCAAGGACGGGCTCCTGCGGGGCTGTGGGTGGCAGCCTGCCCCAGGGCGGCAGTCCCCGGCCTCCCAGCCCCCAGCCTCTCCGGGCTGCAGACCCTCAGATCCCCAGCCTTCTGCCAGGGCCTAGCGGCCAGGCCGCCTTCCTCAGCGACACCAGGCACCCGGCGTGGGGGTGTCAGGGGCCACACAGGAACCTCACCAGGGTGGTGCGGGAAATCAGCCCCCACGCGGGCCCTGGCCACCTCTCTGAGGACCCTTCCTGACCCACAGACAAGGAGGAAGGAAGCCCGGGGCCTTTGCTCTGATGCCCGGGGCCACTCACACCTGCTGCACACCCTGCTCCCCGTGCTGGGGACAGACAGACACGGCTCCCTGTCCCAGAACCTGCCTCCTGTGGGGGAAGAGCTGACAGAATCAGTGAGTGTGAAAGCTGAGGGGAACTCACCCCGTGTCGGAGACAAGGAGTAGCAGCCCCCCCAGGGGGTGACATTTAAGCTCAGCGTGGAATCATGGAATTGGAGAAGGACCCAGCCGCTGGAACGGGGGCAAGGGCGTCGGGGGCGGGGAGTTCCTGAGCAGAGGCCCCTGGCAGGGGTGGGGGGGAGTGAGCTTGGCAGAGAGTGTGAGAGCAAGGTAGGCACAGGGTGGGAGGAGGGGGCTGGGGTGACGGAGCGCCCACAAAGCCACAGGGCACTGAGGCCGGCCTGAGGTCTGGAGCAGGGGTGCCACTGGGGTGATGTGGCCTGGGTTTATCTCGGCAGTGACCGGAACAGGGCAGCTAGGGTCCTGGGAGGAGGGGTGATCGGTAGGTGGTGGGGGGTGGAACATAGGCAGATGGGAGGGTGGTGGGGGGTGGACGGTGGGTGGACAGTGGGTGGGTGGATGGTGAGTGGGTGGTGTTTTATCATCAGTCCAGCTCAGCTCAAGCTCAGGCATTGCCAATTCGCTGTATGACCTTGGGCCAAAACCCCAGTCCCCCCACCTGTAAAATGGCAAAGGTAACAGCTCAGCCAGGTGGCAGGACCGCGATTGGAGAGAGAGGGGTGGAGGGGCGGGCCCTGCCCCCTGACCCCTGTGGTTTGCACAGAGGAGGTTTGGGGGCTGCTGAAGGAAGCCCCAGGCCACAGATGCCTGGTGCCACCCCGCCACTCCTGAAGGCCCTCCCCGTCCGCCCACCCACCCTGCCGCAGAAGGAAAGGCCCGGTGGGTGCACGCCCTGCCCAGGAAGGCCTAGGGCCCGGGGGAAATTGCAGCCATTGTCCTGGGCTGGGCAGGAGGCCGCTGGCCCACCAGGGGGCTAGCAGGCGGCAGCCCTGAGCCTGAAGAGAGCTGCTCGGGACTCTGGCTCCCCGCTCCCCACCCCCAACCTCCTGCAGGGCAGGGCCGTGGGCACCAGGAGCCACAGTGAGGTCAGAGGGGATGGTTCTGTGGACTGTCTGCTGCGGGCCCCAGCCTGGGGTGGGGGCGGGGAACGGCTCTTTCCTGGACTGGACAGGCGGGAGGGCGGGCGGGAGGACGGGCAGGAGGACTCTGTTGGGCACCCCTGCCGTGGGACAGGACGGGGGTGCTACGTTGGCAGGGCGGGGAGGCCGAAGGAGGCCTGTGCAGCGGCGGGAGCCTCAGGGGCGCCCCTGGCTCACAGCACCCCTGTGCCCTCCATGTTCAGGCATCGCAGATCCGAGCAAGCAGGGCCCACAGGCTGAGGGAGGGAGGCGGACGGGGCGGGTCTCCTGGACGGTTCAGCGCCTGCCAGCCTCCCCCAGCTGCCTGGGTCCCCAGGCTCGCCTGCCGGTGTCCCCCTTCTCTGGGCGTGTGGACGGCTGTCTCCCCACCACGGAATTCTGTCGCCAGGGAGGGAAAGTCTGGTGTTCCAGTTTGGGTCGGTGGCCACCGCCGGGCCTCCTACAGAGCCAACGTGGGGCTGGGGTGGGGGGCTCTCCTGTGACACGCTGTGCTGTCACTCAGCTGTCACCTCGCCCCCTCGCTGGCCCTGGCAGGTGCCGGCTTGGCTGGGTGGCCCCCGGGCTAGCCACCCCTGCTGAGCTGCAGGTCCCTGTCTGAGACCTCCCGGGGGAGGGGGGTCTGGGTGTGAGACGGGGTAGCCCCCGCCGCTCAGCCTGACTTGCTGGGGTGGGAGGAGGTCGCCCCCCGCTTGGCCCCCAGCACTGCCCCTGGTCTCTTGGCAGGGGTGACCCCATGCTCTGCTTCCCTCCTTGCAGAAGCCCCCCAGCGCCCACACCATGAAGGAGGAGGCCTTTCTGCGCCGCCGCTTCTCCCTGTGCCCGCCGTCCTCCACCCCTCCGAAGGCCGACCCCCGGAGACTCGCCCGGAACCTGCTCCTCGGCGGAGAGAGCGAGCTGTACCCTCTCAGCCCAGGTCGGTGCCCGGCCGGCCCGGCCTCCCAGCTCCGCAGCCCGGCTACCTGACCTCGGCAGGGCCCTTCCCTGCTCTGTGCCTTCCGGGTCAGTGAGGGCCCAGCCTTGCTCACCCCCCTAACCCATGGCTGAGGGCCGTGACCCGGGGGCCCAGTGAAGCCCAGGTGGCCTTGGAAGCCCAGCAGGGGCTCCCAGTCCAGGCTCTGGGGTCAGAGGCAGGACCTCTCTGGCCTCAGTTTCCTTGTCTGTAAAATGGAGGTGACATCGGTGCCTGCTCCTAGCCTCAAATGAGTCCCGGGCTCCGGGAGAGGACAGTCAGACCAGGGTGCTCTCCCGCAGCTTGTGGGTAAAGTGCCGGGCACACAGGACACGGGGTCACCCCGCCGCCACCCCACCTCATTCTCCAAAGCCCCACCCAGCAGAGTGGGGTGGGGACTGCGTACCCGAGAGCCCAGCCCTTCCTTCCCAGTGTCCCCATGGGGGTGGGAGGAGGGCCCCCAGAGACCTCCTGCCTCTCCGCTTCAGTGCCCGGGCCTAGCCCCCTCCAGCCTGCCCACCGCTCCCCGCTGCCCGCTGCCCGCTCAGGGTGGGAGCAGGGAGGGAGGAGCCCATTCCTGGCCACAGCAGCCACTGCCTCTCGGGGGACTTGGGTACCAGGCCCACAGTCTCTCAGGACTTGACGGGCTTCTGGGCCCGGCCCGTCCAGAGTCTCATCAAGCACATGGGGAAACCGAGGCCACGGGGGTAGGCAGGGGAGAGGACCTCGTGGACATACACAGCAGGTGGAGGGTGCAGGGCGCCTGGGGAAGTAAATCCCGCACTTATTCTTTGTTGCCACGCCCTCACAGGAGGGGTGGGGAGAGGACGGGTCCCCAGACTTGGGGAGAACTGGCACCCCTGTCTCTCAGGTGCTCTGGGGGCCCCCTAGCCCTCCCCACCCAGCAGGCAGCAGCCCACGGGGAAGGGCCCCTGTCACTCCCAGCCAGAGCTTTGGGTCAAGGGTGTGGGAGGTGATGCTGTTCTAGGGCCCTTCCCCCCCAGGAGAGCCTGGAACCTGCAGGACAGTGGTAATTCCTCAGGGGCCCAGGCTGGCTGCTCTGCTCCCTGGTCCAGCCCCTTAGCCCCTTTCCAGGCCTGCCTGGGCGGCTCTCAGGGCGCAGGTCCCCCCAGCCCAGGTCCTCACGGCCCACCAGGGTGGCTCCACCCCCAGGGTTCCCACCTCGGATTCTCGGCCCAGCAGTAGGTACTTCCTCCTGCCCACAAACCCTTGCTCTGGGAACGGGCTTTGTGACAAGTAGGGCAGAGGAAGGGCAGCTGACAAGTCAGGTTCCCGCCCTCCCTCTGTCCTCCTGAGGGACGCAGACATCTGCAAGGGGCATGAGGGGTCCCTGTCCTCCACCTTCCTCCCAGGGTCCAGCTCTCGGGGCGATGGAATTCAGGAAGGGGATTCGGGGCAGGGGAGGGGGCCGGGCAAAGCCTTGGGGGCCCCTGACCCCGCTTGTGCCTCCCAGCCGGGACTCTGCATAGGTCACCTTTACACACCCACAGAGGGCGTGCAGGGCACAGTGCCCGAGGCCGCGCGGCTCCTCCCAGCCGGTGGCAGAGGCTGGGCCAGAGCCCTGGGTCCCTCCCAGCACTAACGGTGACACAGTGACACACTAGCTGGTGCTGATTAGATCTCGCAGGCAGTGTCCCGCGGCTGCTACGCCTGCCTCAGCCTGGCTTCCTGCCCCACCCAGGCCGCCCGCCAAGCACCGTGCGAGGGCAGCCAGCTGAGCGACCGGCGCCCGCCCTGCGCCTCACCTCGGAGCTCTCTTGCAGGGAAGGACGTGGAGCCGAACGGCCCACCGCTGCCTCGGGATGAAGGGCCCCCGACCCCGGGCTCCGCCACGAAGTCGCCACCGGTAAGAGCCTGGCCACCAGAGGACCCCAGGGCCAAGAGCCCGCCTGGGGGACCACAGGAAGCGGGCGGAGGAAGGGGCGCGGGGCACCAGGGAGCCCGCCACTCCAGCCCATGGCTCGGGGTCCGGTCGGAGCCCCAGGCTGGGCACCCAGGCAAGGCTGCCGCCCGCACGCAGCCCGCTCCGTGGGTTTATGAGAGCCGCCCACTGGGCGTGACACAGGGCGGGCGGGCTGGCAGGGTGTGGGCTGCAGCAAGGTGGTGCTCGGGGACAGAAAATCCTGGTACAAGGAGCCCCTTTGTCTGTCGTGGTGACACTGTCGGGGGCGTGAGCCTGTCCTTCCTCCCCCAGCCCTTCCTGTGCAGCCCCTCCACCGGGGCCAGCCTCTGCGGGGGACCCTGGGTTCTGGAGAAACGTGTGCGCACACTCACTCACACTCACACACACTCACACATGCATTCACACTCACATTCACACTCATTCACACACAATCACAAATACACTCACACACAATCACAAATACACTCACACTCATTTGATTCATACTCATTCACACGTGATCACAAATATATACATCACACTCACACTCACACTCATTCACACACTCTCACACTCATTCACACATGATCACACTCAAATACACTCACACTCACATTCACACATGCATTCACACTCACAATTACAAATACACTCACACACTCACTCATTCACACTCACACTCACTCACACACTCATTCACACAAGATCGCAAATACACTCACTCACACACGATCACACTCAGATACACTCACACACACTCACTCTCACAATCACTCACACAATCACACTCAAATACACTCACACACATTCCCACTCACACACACTCAGCCTTGCCCTCTAAGCAAACCTTCAGTCCAGGGAGGGTGAGGAGGCCCGGCACCCCCTGTGGGTCCCAGGCCCACCGTTTCCTCCCCCGGGGTCTAGGCCGGGGGCCGGCCCTCAGGCCCTGGCAGAGCAGGGTGGCTCTGGGCTCTGGCGACGGGGCAGGGGGGCAGCACAGACAGAGGCCAGACTCTCCCCCACCCCATGCACCTGCGACCCCCCGTGACCTGGAGCGACAGCCCAGCTCCTTCGGGGCTGGAGTGGGGTCCCTGGCAGGACAGTCCCCGCTGCCCGAGCTTGCGCCTGAGGAGCCAGGACAGGCGCCAGGCACAGCCTGTGGCCCGTAATGTGGCCAAGGCTCTGTCCGCCCCCAGTTCGCTTGGGGCTGCTCCGCTGGGGGAGACGCAGACTCCCCCGTATGTGTCTGTGTGTGCGTGAGTGTAAACATGGGTGTGTACGTGTACATATATATTTTAATGAGGCAAAACAAATACTTTTAGCCATTTTATGTGTACAGTTCAGTGGCATTTGGTGCGTCCACACTGCGGTGCAACCGCCACCTCGAACTTGTTCCAGAACATTCTCCTCGCCCCACACGGAAACCCGCTCCCACCAGCAGTCACTCCCCACTCTCCCCGCCCCCGATTGCGGCCACCCCGCACCCTGCCAGGCCGACAGTCCTGTAGCCGAGGCCCAGCACATGGTGCTCTGTGTCGGCCTCTGTCACGGAGCGCGGGGTTTGGAGGCCCACGCGTGTCGCGGCATGTCAGCACCCGGTCCCCTCCCGGGCTGAGGAATGGTGCGTGGGTGCACGCGTGGCGGTGTGCCCATTCGTCACCAGTGGCTGCGCATTCGCGCTGCTCCCGCGTCTCGGCTACTGAGGGTCGCGCTGCCAGAACGTGCGCGCCCACGCGTTTGTCAGCCCCCCCGGCTCCCTGCGTTTTAGGGTCCCCGCTTTCGGTTCCGTGGACGTGCTGGTGCAGGGGACAGCGGCTCCGAGCCCTCTGCTTCCCTGTCCACCCCCAGCCCTGTGCAGCCCCAGGCCCCGCGCCCACGCCCCGCCCCCCGCACCGGGCTCTCTTGCAGGCCGACCGCAGACCGTGCAATGGGTCCGACAAGGAGTGTGTGTCCCCGACGGCCAAGGTCACCAAGAAGGAAACCCTCAAGGTGGGCAGGGGCCTGGGGAGGGGCCTGGGTGTTCTTTGTGGGATGAATGGGCACCTGGGCCAGTGAGGCCACCCCCCCAGATCACCAAAGAACAGGGGACAGACAGCATCCCAGCCACCTCTGTGCCCTCCCCTTCCACTCCGCTCCCTGCCCCGCTGGACCACGAAGTCCCCATGATGGAGGTCCTGGTGGCCACAGTGACAGGAGGAGCCGGCATGGCGGGCCCGGACCGTCCCCCTTGACGGGCCACTGGCTGCCCCTCGCAGGTGCAGAAGGAAAACTACCGGCAGGAGAAGAAGCGTGCCACGAAGCAGCTGCTCAGCGCCCTGACGGACCCCCGCGTGGTCATCATGGCCGGCAGCCTGAAGGTAGGGCGGCGGCAGGCGTGTCGTCCAGCGTCCACGCGGCTCCCTCGGGAGGACTCCCCCAGGGGCCGTGCCGCTCAGCAGACCGTTAGCGTGCGTGTCACCGCAAATCCGGGCCCCTGCGCTGGGGCTGCCCTAACAAAGGACCGCGAGCCAGTGGCTTCAAACCTGAGGAATTTATTCTCTCCCGGCCCGGAGGCCACAGTCCAGAACTCAGGTGCTGCCGGGGCCATGCTCCCAAGATTCCAGGGGAGGACCCTGCCTGCCTGTCCTGGTTCCTGGGGCTGCCCGGGTCCTGGGCTGGGGCCGCTCCCTCCACCCTCTGCCTCCACCTTCACAGGCCCCTCCCCCTGCCTCTAGTCCCTTCTAGGGGTGAGTCCTGGGCCAGAGCCCACCCTGCTCCCTGCAGCCACATCTGCACTAAGGGGTGAGGCCCTGCTGGTGGGGGTCCCAGGTGCCCGTGGAGCCCTTCGCCGTGGTGCAGGGGCGCAGGGGAAACTCGGGCTTTGTGGGAGAGGCCCGGGGCTGGGGTCGGAGGCCTGTGTGGGGGGCTCCCTCAGCCCCCAACCTGGGTGTCCCCTGCACCTGGGGGGCCGGGGGGGCCGTGAACAGCAAACCAGACAAGGGTGAGAGTAGCCTGGTCGTCTGCGGGGCCTGGGCTAACCCTTCCGTGGGATTCTGCAGGTCTGTGGTAAAAAATTAGGTGCAAAAGTGAATATGTGTTTAGAATGGGAGAAGAAATGACAGACATCAAAATTTATAAAGCTGACCATGACAACCGTCACAGCCCATTGCTGTCGGAGGGCCTTGAACCTGAGCTTGGACTTGAACCTGAGCTGCCTGAATACAGTTAACCGGCCCTGGCTGCGGTGTCTTCTTTGGATTCACCCTAATCCATGAACCTCTTTGAAAAACGGAGAGACCTGTGCCTGCAGCCCAGAGCCCCACCCCGCTCGGCCCCCTGGGGCGTCGGTCTCCCAGGCACCGACACCCCTGCCCTCCCCGCAGATCCGGGGGACCCTGAAGAGCTGGACCAAGCTGTGGTGCGTGCTGAAGCCGGGCATGCTGCTCATCTACAAGACGCCCAAGGTGGGCCAGTGGGTGGGCACGGTGCTGCTGCACTGCTGCGAGCTCATCGAGCGGCCCTCCAAGAAGGACGGCTTCTGCTTCAAGCTCTTCCACCCACTGGACCAGTCCGTCTGGGCCGTGAAGGTACCGCCGGGGGCAGGCGGTGCAGGAGGCAGGAGGCTTGTCCGCTGGCCGGTCTAGGAGAGGGTTGCCTGTGCCACATGGGCCCTCCAGGTGGAGCCCAGGGCGCGGCTCAGGGCCCAGGGGCACCGTGGGGTCAGCATCCCACCTGTCTGGAGGCGGAGGAGGGGGGCCCTGTGGGCGGCTGACTCAGCCGCAACCTCAGCCCTTCTCCCCGGGGCTGCCCAGCCCAGGGCCTGCTGCGGCCAGGTCACCGGATCAAATCCGGAAGGCCCAGTGAAAGCTGGGTGTCAGAGACATCAAACAGATGTTTTAGTATAAGTGTGTCCCAAATATTGCGTGGAATACATTTAGGCTTTTAAAAAAAGGTTTTATTATTTTTCTGAGATTCTAATTTAATTGGGCATCCCGGACTTGCCCGTCCTGACTCTGGCCACCCTGCATCGGGGGCTCAGAGCTGGAAAGCCGCCAGCTAAGGAGGGAGCGGAGAGGTCCCCACCCGTGCCCCTCTCCCGTTGCCCGCCCTGCGTGCATGGAGGCCGCCTGACGCCGCCTGGAGACCCCGAGGCCCCAGAAGTGCCTGTGCGTGTCTGAGTGTCTCCGAGTGGCTGCATCGCCTGTGTTTGCACTTGTCCCCGGGTGTCCTTGGGGGTGACGTCGGGTGTCTTGCCCCCTCCAGGGCCCCAAAGGAGAGAGTGTGGGCTCCATCACACAGCCCCTCCCCAGCAGCTACCTGATCTTCAGGGCCGCTTCTGAGTCGGACGGTGAGTCCCCGCCTGCTCTGTGTGTCTCCACAGTGACCCCCCTGCAAAGCAGTGCCCCCTGTCCAGGAGGCAGCCTGCCATCCAGGACAAGCCTGGCACCCAGCAGGCCCGTCACTCACCAGTACCGACCTCTCTGGGCCTCAGTTTCCCCTTGGGCAAAATGTGAATAGTAGCACCTGTCTTCCAGTTGCAAGGGTTTGATAACCTCATACAAAGCAGCCAGGTAACAGTTACCGGGCCCCAACCACGTGCCCGGCAACCACTGAATCGACAGATTCCACTGGCATCACCCACCTTTGACCCAGGAGGCCCGGGGAAGTCCCAGCAAGAAACCGAGGGAGCCGGGATAATTTCCTCCTCCCCAATGCATCGCACGTTGTTGGAGCGCCCTCCAGTGGCTGCTCCGAGTAAGGCGGCTGCTGCTCACCGCCCCCTCCCCCCACACACACACACAACCCCGACCCAGCCCTAAGGGCTGGCACCTCCTTGGCAGATGGGGTGAAGGGTTCCCACCCCACCAGCGGTCCAGGGTGGGCTGGGCCCCGCGCGCAGGGCAGCCTGGCCTGACCACTGGTCTCCGACCCTCCGGGTAGGAGCTTTGGGCCTGCGACGGACCTGCTGGTTCCACGGCGCCCCCTGGTGGGCGGGTGCGGCATCCATGCCCCCATGTGAGAAGTCCACCCTCCCTTCCCAGCCCCCACTCAGCACCGGGCTCCACGTGTGCCCCGGGATGGGCAGGGATGCCATGCTTTCCGGAGCCTGAAGTCTGGGGGTGGAAGGGGGGGCGCAGGACGAGGGGATGAATAGGGAGCCGGCACACAAGGGGGATCGCTGTTGATGGGGAGGGGAAGGGCAGGGGCTGCTTCTCTTAGGGGGATGGGCCAGCGTAAAGGACCGCTGGTTCCCAGGCTCGCGGGTTGGGGATCCCTGAAGGGCAAGGGCAAGGGGGGAGCTTCCTGGTGGGGAGACTAGGGCGCTCTTTGGTGACCACAGGGGGAGGCAAAGGGTGAGTCCCCCAGGTTAGAGATGCGGAGGGTAGGGCTTTGGGGAATGGGGCAAGGGCGCCCTCTAGGGCAAGGGACGGGCGTCCAGGTCCCTGGGGAGCCTGGGCTCCCCCTGGCAGTGATGGAGTGGGGGCGGCACTCTCTGGGACAGGGGTGGTTGTCCAGGAGGATGGGACTGGGCTCCCAGTGGGGTGGGGGGCGGGGTGGAAGCTGAGCTGTGGGGACACCCCCGCCGGTGGCTCACACAGCGTCTCCCACCCCAGGCCGCTGCTGGCTGGACGCCCTGGAGCTGGCGCTGCGCTGCTCCAGCCTCCTGCGTCTCAGCACGTGCAAGCAGGGCGGAGACCGGGAGCCTGGGTCCTCGCCAGACGCGTCGCCCTCCTCGCTCTGTGGGCTGCCACCCTCGGCCGCCATGCAGGAGCAGGACCTGTTCCCGTGAGTGGGCGTGGCGAGCAGCGTTGGCCCCTCCCGGGAGTCCCGGCTCCTGCCGCGGGGCAGCCTGGCTCTCACTGGCACTAACGCGCGGGTGTCCTCGTATGGGGAGAGGGGCTGATGCCACAGTGGTGTGCCACTGGGCACCCCAACCTCCTTCACTGCACAGTGGACCCAGGAGCCTCAGTTTCTCCGTCTATAAACTAGGCTGATAGTGTAAATGCCAGCTACCCAGAGGATTAGACCCAGTGAAGGGCACCCGGGTGGGGCGGCACCCAGAGGTGGGGGTGCCAGACCTCACCTGTGACCAGGGACCCACGGGCACCTTCCAGACTGAACGGGTCCTCCCTGGAGAATGATGCTTTCTCAGACAAGTCAGAGAGAGAGGGTGCGGAGGAGTCGGACAGCGAGACCCAGGACCACAGCCGGAAGACCAACAAGAGCGGGAGTGACCAGTCAGAGGCCCCCGGGGGCCCAGTGCCGCGAGGGACCACCTACGTGGAGCAGGTCCAGGAGGAGCTGTGGGAGGTGAGACCCCGCCCAGCCTGACCTGTGTCACCCTCTACCTCTACCAGGGCTGAAGCAGCCCTGGCCACACCTGGTGTCCCCCAGGGCTAGTTCATAGGGCCCCTGCAGGGCCCCCAGGAACAGGACATGGGGGAGCCAGCTGAGGGCCATGAGGGTTCAGGCTGAGGGTGTGGGGAAGGCTGCGGGGGTCCAGGTGAGGGCCTAGGGGCCGAGGCGGAAGCTGGGACCGCAGGGGAACAGCTGTTGCCCAGAGAAAGCCCAGGCACTGAGGTCCCAGGACCGGGGGCCATGAGAAGGGAGAAGCGGGGCTTCAGGACACATCCGGAGGTGGCGGCAGGTCCCAGGCAGGCTTGACACCAGAGCTCTGGGAAAAGAGCTAAGAGGGGAAACTTCGGGGGGAGATGCCAGTCTGGACAACATTCAGGCATGGAGCCCGGGCACCCCAGTCTTCAGAGGCTCCACAAAGGGAACCAGGGTGCAGGGGGCACAGGGGGCACAGGGGAAGCTATGCCGAGAGAGGTGGAGCAGGAGAGAGGGGGCGACCGCCCAGCTGGTGGTGGCGTCACCGGGGCGCCATGGGTGGGGTGGAGAGGGCGGGGCTGATGCAGGTGGGGTGCAGGGTTCTCAGCTGGGGCTGCTGCCTCGTGAGCCCTGAAGGTGGCCTGGAAATTCAGGCCAGGGACCCAAAGCCTCTGGGTGTCCGGCATGGCCCTTTGTCCAGGGCCTCCCTGTCCCCTAGGTGCCCGGGGATGCTGTTCAGTCAAGTGCCCCCTGCCTTAGTCACAACTGTGCGTGAACAAACAGAGGCAAAGCGACTTGTCTAAGGCAGCCCAGCAGGGCGGCGACACTGTTCTGCTGCTTGCCCTGGGTGTGGCTGCCATCTGTGGCCCTGAGTCAGATCCCCTCACGCAAGTCACGTGTCTCCTCTGTAAAGCAGGATGACCGGGGTGATGTCTCTCGAGGTCTAGGAAGAAGGGAGGGGCACACCCACAGCCTGGGGCCTCCAGGACTCAGGGGGCGCCGCCAGGGGCAGCCGCACCCCAGGCCAGATGTTGGAGCCCCAGAGGCTCCCGGAAGTGCTGGCGGGAAGACTGTGAGGGCCCAGGAGGTGACAGGGGTTTGGTGGTGGCCCAGGCAGTGCGGTTGGCTGGGCTTCCTGTCTGGTGAGCAGCCCTCGGAGGAGGCCCCGCCTCAGTGGCTCCTCCCGAGGTCCCCGTGCCCTCCCGAAGTCCCTGTGCCCTCCCGAGGTCCCTATGCCCTCCCAAGGCTCTGCTGGGTGGTGGGAGTGGGAGGCAGCATCTCAGGAAAGACAGGAGGGTCCGGGGCGGCCCCCACCTCTAGCCATGGGGCCCTGGACAACTGAGGGCCCCTTCCTAAAGAAAGCGAAAGCAGGAAGCACCCATGTCACCCAGTCACCTGAGTCACCCAGCGGTCACGAAGGTCAAGTGGGCTGGAGGGTGACTGTCCCATTCAGGTGACTCTTCCCACCACAGGCGCAGAGGCGTGCGAAGTCCCCAGATAGGTTTCAGCAGCCAGGATATGGGAGGCTCCACCCTGGACTCTGAGAGTAGGGGGTGGGCCCAGGTGGGCGAGGAAGGGAGGTGGCCCAGCCAGGTGCAGACTCTGCTGGAAAGGTCAGGGGTTAAGCGGGGCCAGGGAGGGGTTGGGGGTGAGGTACAGGGCTCCCCGGGCGGCTGTGTGCTGGGGGCCTGACCACCGCCCCTCTGCGGCAGCTGGGCGAGGAGTCCCAGGTGGAGACGGTGTCGGAGGAGAACAAGAGCCTGATGTGGGTGCTGCTGAAGCAGCTGCGGCCGGGCATGGACCTGTCCCGCGTGGCGCTGCCCACCTTTGTCCTGGAGCCCCGCTCCTTCCTCAGCAAGCTCTCCGACCACTACTACCACGCCGACCTGCTCTCCAGGTGAGCGAGGGCGCTCCAGGTGCGCCCAGGGAGCCCGGCTCCGCCCGCCATACCCAGGTGTCTAGAGGATCCTCCCGGCCACGGCTGAGCTCAGTCCCCTGTCCCTGCTGGCTCAGCTTCCGAGGGGGCCCAGTCTCCCAGAGCAGCCCCAGGAGGAGCCGATGGTGGGGAGGGAGGGTGGGGCAGCTCCAGGCCGGGGCAGGGCAGGAGCTGTCTGTCGGGGAGCATGGCTGGGGCCGCCCCCAGCCCCTCTGCACCCCCAGCGGTATGCCCGGTGCTGGCACCCTCTGCACCCCGAGCGCTCAGCCCAGTGCTGGCACCCTGAGCTGGACTGCAGGCTTCGAGGAGCCCTCGCAGAGGGAGCTGGGTGGGGACGGGAGCACCACACCCAGGGAGTTCCCTGTCCATCTCTCCGTCTGTACAGGGCCGCGCTGGAGGAGGACGCCTACAGCCGCATGAAGCTGGTGCTGCGTTGGTACCTGTCCGGCTTCTACAAGAAGCCCAAGGTGAGGCGCGGCGGGGCTGCGGCCCTGAGAGATGCCCCCCGGCCCCCGCCCCCCGTCCCTGGGCCGCCCCCTACCGCGCAGGGCCTTGAAGGGTCCTGCTCACCCCGACGCCACCCCAGGCACTCAGATGAGGTACAGCCACTGACTTGTTACAGAGCTCCCCAACCCCCACCTGGTGGGGCCCCCAAGGGTGCTCCTTGCCCTCAAGGGATCAGCTCCCACACATGTGGGGCAGCAAAGGGACTTCCAGCCCTGGACCCCGGGGTACCCTTGGGACCCACGGTTGTCAGCCCTGGAGCTGTGTTTGAGAGCCCCAAGTCCAGGCTCAAGTGGGTGCCGGGCTGCTCCTGCAGTGACAGTGGGGGACAGTAGGGGGGCTGTGCCCCCGCCCAGGCCCAGCCCCACCACAGAGCCTGGGCTGCCCTGGCACACAGCTTGAAGCCATGACACTGGCTCCACAATTCACTGTGAGGATGGGGAAACTGAGGCTTAGGGAGGGCAAGGGACAGCCCCAGAGTGACACAGCAGGTTGGGAGCAGAACCAGGTCTCCTGGCTGTGCCTGGGGCCTCCTCAGAGATGGGCCCATGGCCCCCGGCAGCACTGGGCATGAGCAGTTAGAGCCTGGGGCACTCTGGGGGACTTCCTGGAGGAGGAGTCTCCACCTGTAAGGCTGTCTGGGACAGGACAGTGGGGTGACATGGGGTCGGTTCAGAGGTGGGCATGGGAAGCCTGGTAGAGGAGGGACCGATGGGAGGCAGTACAGTGCGCTCTGCAGGGCGCTGTCACTGGGTATGGCTGATGGCGACAGCTGGAAGTGACAGGGGAGGTGTGATGGGCGCGGCCGGTGACGTCCCATCACATCAGGGCGGCTGAGCTGGACCACTGGAGCCCCGGGAGGAGGGCTCTCCCCAGCCCGGGAAAGGCTCCCCCTGCGGCGGGGGCGAACTTGGGCTGTTTGGGGAGCAGAGAGGTGGCTGGCAAAGGGAGGGGCAGGGGCAGGGCCTGGGGAGTAGAAGCCTCTGGCTCCGCCCACAGTCCTGGGAGAGGGTGACCTGGTCAGGGTCTCGGGTCCCCCTGGGAACCGAGAAGTGGACAGGATACCTTGTAGGCTGTCTCCCCACGACCCAAACCAGGGGCCCATGTCCCCAGAGCAGGAGAGGTGCTGCTCCCCAATGCTGCCAGCGAGCCAGGCGCCCCCTCCAGAGACCTGCCCCACCCCCCCCCCACCCTCCCCATCCCCATCCCCACCCCGGGCTCGTCCAGGGTCCAGCCGCTCCCAGCGTGACTGAGCTCCTCCGGTCCCACACGGGCTCTCTGTCGGTTGCCTGCAGGGGATCAAGAAGCCCTACAACCCGATCCTGGGGGAGACCTTCCGCTGCGGCTGGTTCCACCCCAAGACCAACAGCCTCACCTTCTACGTGGCGGAGCAGGCAAGGGCTGCAGGCAGCACTAGGGTGGGACGGGGCGGGGGGGAGTGGCCGGGACTCTGACTCCGGGGCACGATTCCCGGTGGCCCCATCTCTGCCCGCTGGGGTGCTCCCGGGCTCATTTCCTCCAGCCAGGCTCTTCTGAGAGGCGCAGACTGGGACAGCAGGCCGCTTCCTTAGGGGCGGGGACTGAGCATCCCTGTCCCCAGGGCACTCTGGGCTAATGCGGGATTCCAGTCTGCTCCGGCCGTTGCGCAGGACTCAGCCCCGCTTCCCCGGGAAGCGCACTGAGGACCCTGAACGCAGGAGGGGTGCGGGGATGTGGGGTGGAAGGGGGCAAGGAAGCCGGGCTCTCGCCGACGTGAGGCCGCCCGCCGCTGGGGCCATTCCAGGAGCCGCCTCTGTGCCCACAGGTGTCACACCACCCGCCCGTGTCCGCCTTCCACATCAGCAACCGGAAAGACGGCTTCTGCATTAGCGGCAGTGTCACAGCCAAGTCCCGGTTCTACGGTGAGGGGCTCCCCTGGGCTCCACCCAGGGCCTGGGGAGTTGGGGGGAGGACTGGGCTCCCAGATTCCGTGGTCCCCAAGGCCTCACGGGGTGGCAGCTGTGTGCGTGTCCCTCCCGCCTCTCCTACCCAGGGACCATATGAGCGTGGGCGGGAAAGTGCTCGGAACCAGGAGTCGGGCGAGCCTGGGTGTCCCGTCCCGGCCCGCATCCACATGCAGGGCCCAGGGAGCCCCGAGAAGGAACCACCTGCAGGGCGCCCTCCGAAACACAGCCACAGCTCTGCGTTTGAATTGATTACAGTGAAATAACCCCCCCGGGGCACCACAAGGGCAGAGACCACATGTGTGGCTGGTGGCTGCCTTGTCCCATGGCCCAGGACAAAGCATTTCTGTCATCGCAGAAAGTGCCGTCGGGCAGTGTCACCCTAGAGCCTGGCGCTGCGGGGCTCAGAGAACGTTTCATCCCACTTTTCCATCGGTTACCCCTCCCTCCCCTTTCCCTGGCAGGCAGGTTGCCCGCACCTCTGCGTGCCCCGCAGTCTGCAGAGGGAGCTCGGGTTCTGCCACTTTCCCACCCCGCGCTCCCGCCACTGTGGCAGTGACCCTCCGCCCACAGTCCCCTGCACTGGGTGGGGGGGCTTAAATCCTGAGCAGGGTCTCAGGCCAGTTAGAAAGGTAGCAACCTCCCGTCCTCCCCCCTACACACGTCTGCCTCGGTGACGAATTAACAGCAGGTGCAGTACCTCTTCAGGACCCAGGACACGTGGGCCCTGACTGGGCTTTTCCAGAATCTGAGGCTCAGAGAGGTTGAGTGACCTGCCCAAAGGCACACAGCTGGGGCCTCCTCCCACCTGTGGCAGGAAGCTCCGAGCCCGTGATTTAGGGGCGGGACCCCGGGATCCAAGGGCCGCCTCCACTCACGGGCCCCGCCCACCTCCGCAGGGAACTCACTGTCTGCGCTGCTGGACGGCAGGGCCAGGCTCACGTTCCTGAGGCGGGCGGAGGAGTACAGCCTCACCATGCCCTACGCCCACTGCAAAGGTGAGAGTCCTCCAGGCCCCGCCACCCCGCGCCCGAGGGCAGAGCAGGCCGCCCCTCGGAGGGTGTGGGGCACTGCCCCTGGTCCTGCCTGGTTGGAAGGCGTCTTGTTTCGTCCTCACTCCTCGGCAACTTCCGGGGCGGGGAGGGTGGGGGCACAGAATTCCAGGCTGATGGTTCCTCTTCTGTCCTCTGCGGAAACGTTGTACGGCCTCCGCTTCCGCTGTGGTTGGGACCAGAGGCTGGGAGCCCACGTGTTACATTCGTAGCCACTCGGAAGCTGCTGGCTGCAGCATGTCAGGGTTTGGACTTCCTGTTTTATTTTTTAGTTAAAGGACTTTGTTTTTGAGCAGTTTTAGGTTGACAAAAAAACGGAGCAGGACATACCGAGGGTTCACGTAGCGCCCCCCCCCCCCATACACGGCCCCCTGTCGTGGACCCCTCGCGTTGGCGTGCTGTTACCAAGTCCTGCCCACAGGTGGCGTCAGGGCGCTCTGCGTGGCGCGCGTTCCGTGGGTTTGGACAGCTGGAATGTTGCTGTTTCCCGCCCTAGCAGTCTGTCCTGGTTGATCCCGAAAACATGAGTTCGCCTGTGCATCCTTCCCCTCCGCCTTCTGGAAGTGTCTCAGGACACGCGTCCTTGTCGCTCCAGCCCAAGTCCCTCCTCTCCTGCCTGCTCGCGGTGCCCGCGTGGCCAGCGGGAGCCGCCGGGGTGGCTCCGGCCCTTTCCACACTAGCAGTGCGCTTCCTTCTGGGGGGACACCACGGGACCTTGAGACCTGCGACCAGCCTGTCCCCAAGGAGCCTCAGGTCCTCCCAGCAGGAAGTGGGAGTTGGTATGTGTTTGGGGGGTGGGTAGGTAGCTAGGCGCAGGGCCCCCTTTCTCCCAGTGGAGGGGGTTGTACAGGCCCCTCTGGTTTAAGTTGAGGAAAAAAGCCCTGGAAGCTAATCATGTCTGGTGGGCAGGAGGCTTGAAGCAGAGACCCTGGGTCGCCTCGCAGGGGAGCCGCTGCCGCAGAGCGCTCTCCAGGCTCACTGGGACCCAGCCGAGGGGCCTCTCAAAGGACGGGGGGCGGGTGAGGGGCCGCCTTCCGCCCCCACGTGGGACCCACATGCTGGAGACTCTGGGGCTCGCGCGTAGTGTGACTATATAAGTATGTGAACATAAATATATCTTTCAATTCCCTGGAGCTTCTGGTTCCCATCAGCCCCTGCCGTCCATCATGGAGGGGGCCCTGTCCCCTCCCCCACGTCCACTCCGTGGTGTCTGGGTTTTTGTTTCTTCCACCTCAACATAAAGGGAAAGTAAACAGGCCACAGTCTGCACGTGAGACCTCTTTTTTCCCTTTGCTTTGCTTTGCTTTTTAAATCTTCACGCGAGGATACGTTTATCGATTTTAGGGAGACAGGAATAGAGAGAGAGAAACATCAATCATTTGTCTCCTGTACACGCCCTGACCGGGGATCGAACCCATAACCTTCGGGTGTGCGGCACCACGCTCCAACCCGGTCAGGGCCCGATCTGTGTCTTGAGAGTGGTTTTGTCATTGTTTCTGGACCTTTCCATGGAACTGAACATAGAAATCTTTTTTTTTTTTTTAGATTGAAATAGTCACTTCTCAGCCTTTGGTCGAAAGAACCAGTGATGACTGAGGCAGGTCAGGAGGTCACACGTACCCTTCCGCAGGGCTCTGTGTGCCCAGCGAGCTGACCTCTGAGCCCTCTGACCCCACACCGAATGCCAGCCCCACGATGATGCTTTGTCTTCCCCCCGCCACTCAGAATGCCGGCCTGACCCTGGCTCCCACAGGGCGGCGGCTGAAAGGGCGTGTGGCTTGGTTCCTGTGGTTGTCCCTGTCCCCGGTGTATCCCTCTGGGACGAGGACGGTCCTCCCGACCGCTTCCTCCAAGGCTGGGTCTCCCAGGGCACACCGGCTTTGGTCCGTCTCTTTCAGTCGCGTTTGATTTCTGGGCACTTGCCTCACTCCAAAGCCAAAACTGTCAAAGGACGAGTATCGGGGGAAGTCGGGGGTCCCTCTCAGACCCCACCCCTGCCCTCACTCTGGCCGGGGCGCCTTGGGGACCCCCAGCAGCGCAGAGCCCCCACCCGGCTTTTCCATCCTGTGCGCAGAGGGATGTGGCGTCTTCGCTGCCTTTTGCTAACTCGCTTGCTTTTTTTTTTTTTTTTTTAAAGATTTTATTTATTTATTTTTTAGAGAGAGGAGAAGGGAGGGAGACAGAGAGGGAGAGAAACAGCAATGTATGGTTGCCCCCCATGTGGCCCTCACAGGGGACCTGGCCCGCAACCCAGGCATGTGCCCTGACTGGGAATCGAACCGGGACCGTCTGGTTGCCAGCCCGCGCTCAATCCACTGAGCTACACCAGCCAGGCCTAACTCGCTTGCTTTTACCTTTCGGGAAAGAGACGCTGTCGGTACACGTTTCTAAGTGACTTAGCGGGGCGGCACCCCCCTTCTCTGATGAGACCGAGGCTTTCTGTGGCAGGATGGGAGATTGGTTCTTTCCTTCACTGATTCAATTGTACGTGTATTGGTTAAATAATCATCATCCGCTGAGCTTGTCCTGGGCGCAACCGTCAGCAGGGACTAGGTCTGCCCCTCGGAGCCCGCCTGGGGCAGGCCCTGTACCGTCAAATGCAGGTGACACAGTAAGGATGGGGCGTCCCCTGGATGGAGCCCCTGGCCTGAGCAGCTATGGTAGAGACCCCATCCCCTGGGCCAGAGGGTCCCCGAGGAGCTGGGCTCAGCCCCGACTCCGCTCCCCCCATGAGTTCCTCTCATCCCCACGGCTCTGCCTGGCCACTCCCGCCCTCTCCCCTCTCCCTTCTTGCCTTCCTGGGGTCACACAGTCCCCAGGGTCCCCTTGCTGGGTCAGGACACAGGAAGGGCCTGGGCGCTGACCCCAACGCGGCTGTTTCAGGAATCCTGTACGGCACCATGACCATGGAGCTGGGCGGCAGCGTGACCATCGAGTGCCAGAAGAACAACTTCCGAGCTGAGCTGGAGTTCAAACTCAAGGTAGTGCTGGCCGCAGTACCTCCAGCCACTCAGAGGCCTTGGGTCCCCCTCCTGCGCTCTTTGGGCCCAGAGACGGTTTCCTGAGCACGGGCACCTGGGGGAGCAGCTCCTGGCACCCCCGCAGCACAGCTGGGGCACAGAGAGGGGAAGGGGGTGCCCGCATGCCACGCACGGGGCGAGGACAGGCCCACAGTGGGGCTGGGGGGCCCGCAGGGGCCCCTGCGTCCTGGAGCTCAGGTCCCGTCCCAACTGGCCTCCCAGGCACCACAGGTTAGAGCCTGCACCCCATGAGGGTGCCTGCTCCTTGTCCCACGAGGATGGGCCTCTGGCAGGGGCCTCCTCCCCCCAGCTCACCAGGGGTGCACGGGGCTGCAGACAGGCCGTCAGGCTCACGGGCGTCTGTCTCGGGCGTGTCCCCGCAGCCTTTCTTTGGGGGCAGCACGAGCATCAACCAGATCTCCGGCCGGATCATGTCGGGAGAGGAGGTCCTGGCGCATCTCTCCGGACACTGGGTGAGAGGCCGCCCTTGGGGCCCCGGGCGCCGGGACCACCCCAGACCAGCAGCGCTGACCCCGCCTGGCTGTCTTCCGCAGGACAGGGAAGTGTTCATCCAGGAGGAGGGGCGGGGAAGTGCCGAGCTCTTCTGGAACCCAAGCGGGGAGGTGCGCGGGCGGAGGCTGCAGCGGCGCACAGTGCTCCTTGAGGAACAGGCGGAACTGGAGTCGGAGAGGTGAGGCCACCCAGCCCCCCGAGGGACCCCAGGGATCCCCGTCTGGCACAGCCAGGCCTGGGCAGGGCTTCAGGGCTGTGTGCGAGTCCCCAGGACTCCCTGGCAGGGTGGGAGGGAGGGTGGACCTCAGAGTGGGCCCCGTGGCAACTGAGATGTGCTGTGGGGGGCGGGGTCAGCTGGAGGGAGCCGGAGGGAGGCCTGGGGCCTGTCCCTGCCAGCAGGGGGCCAGCAGCCGGCAGGAAGGGCCCTGCTGGCAAGAGGTGTGAGCTCGATGCAGGAAAGAACCATCTCACGTTGAATAAACAGCATCCTGGGAGACACAGGCGCCTTTAGAGGCAGTGAGCTCCCTGTCTCTGGGGGCAATCAAGTGGTTACTCTAAGCCTCCCCTCTGATGCTGAGAGGGTGTGGCTGCCCAGGTCCCCCAGCTCAGAGCAGGTGACTGCCCACAGGCTCTGGCAGCACGTCACCAGGGCCATCAGGGACGGGGACCAGCACAGGGCCACGCAGGAGAAGTTTTTACTGGAGGAGGCGCAGCGGCAGCGGGCCCGCGAGCGCCAGCAGAGCCTCACGCCCTGGACTCCCCGGCTGTTCCACCTGGACCCCATCACCCGGGAGTGGCACTATCGATTCGAGAAGTGAGTGCTGGCAGGGGGTGGCCCAGGGGCCAGCAGACTGTCCCCAACCCGTCCGGGCCCTGGATCTCAGAAGCGTGTGGGACTCCTACTCCCCTGAGGAGCAAGTGATGGGGGTGGCGGTCACATTGGGGCTGCGCTGGCCTGCCCTCCCTGCAGACCCTGCACACGGGCGTGGACAGCGGTCACTGTGGTGGGGCTCTGGCTGGGATGGTGTCCTCTTTCCCCGAGGCTCACTGCCCCCGCCAATGGACATCCTCTGGACCTCCAGCCACAGCCCCTGGGACCCCCTGAGGGACGTCGCCCAGTTTGAGCAAGACGGGGTGCTTCACACTCTGCAGCGGGAGAGCTCGAGACCCCAGACCCACGTGGAGGGCAGCCCAGGGCCTGGGCGCCAGGTCAGCACCCCAGGGCCCCTGCCGGGGTCCTCAGCCATGGGAGGGGCAGTCCAGCTGCAGGTGTGCCTCACTCCCACCAGTGGGGCTTCCTCCTGTCCGTCCCCTGCCGTCCATCACATTCCCACACCCCCCCAAGCGGGGCCTCCCGTGGCACCGTCCCCTGCCCTGCCTTCCCCAGCAGGACCGAGGTTCCTGGACTTGCAAAGACTTGGTGCACAGGGTCCCAGAGCCACCCTCCCTGGCGTCAGCACCCGATCCCCTGGCACCCAACGAGGCAGCTGAGGCTCAGGGGAGCCAGGGCCTGGCCGGGTGGCAGCGGAGGGGACGGTGTTCACACGGACACCGGGCCTCCAAGGGCGGCCAGGAGGGGCCGCGCGCTCTCAGGGAGGCCTGGCTGTGGGTGGGCTCCCACCCAGCGCCTCGGTTTCTCCACAGGGGCCTGGCCCAGACCGGTGGCTTCGCAAGGCCAGCGACCAGCCCTCCGGCCACAGCCAGGCCACCGAGAGCAGTGGCTCCACGCCGGAGTCCTGCCCAGAGCTCTCGGACGAGGACGGCGACAGAGACGGTGTCCCCGGTGAGTGCTCCCGAGCAGGCCCTTCTGCACGTGGGAAGGCCAGGGAAGCGCCCTCCTCAGGTGGCCCAGAGGCCCTGTCCCACGAGGAAACTCCGCCCCGAGCCTGGCCGCCCTCCCAGGGGTCCCCCAGGCCCCTTCCTGAGCCCAGGGCACATGCGAACTGTGGGGCGGGGGCCAGGCTCAAAGGGGAGGGCACCTCCCTTGCCTGGCAGGGATGTGGCAACACACTGTCCCTGGGACTGTGACCCCCTGGCCCCACCCCACCTCTCCTTCCATTACCCTCACAGGCCCGAGTGCCTGTGTCTCCCAACTTGGTCCCCACCTTTGCGGTGATGGGCCACACTTGGCCACTCCTGTCTCCCAGCTTTTATTGGGGCCAGCTGTGCCTGGGCTGCCTCTTGAGACGCCCCTTGGTGCCTCTCCCTGTCTCTTGGCACCATTAGCTTTGCCCTGAAGGCTCCCGTCAGGCTGGGTGGGGCGGGGCCCCCAGCTGGGCACGGCCTGGGACCCCCGCATGCTGGCTCCCTGACATCCCAGCTCCTCCTCCAGTCTCCCCTCCCGGGTCCCCTTGTCCCCGGCCCTGCAACTGGTGACCTGTCCTCCCAGGCAGCGAGAGCCCATGCCAGCGGTGCGGGAAGGAGGCCCGGCGGCTGCAAGCCCTGCACGAGGCCACCCTGTCCCTCCGGGAGGCGCAGCAGGAGCTGCACAGGTAGGCCCCCTGGGGGTGCCGGTGAGGGCAGGGAGGGCGGCCAGCAGGGAGTCCTGGGGGCGCGCTGAGCCGGATGCAGGGGGACAGGGAGCTGGGCAGAGCAGGGACTCCCGACGAGGATGCGAAGGCCGTGGGCTGAGAGGGGCCCCCGGTGAATCGGAGCCGAGGCCCCAGATCATGGTGGCGTGGAGCCAGGCGGGAGCCAGGCGGGAGCGGAGCTGGCGCTGCCGGCAGCTGCTCCCCCAGGCGTCTCAGGGTTCACCGCTGTGTTCCCAGCAGCCCTCACGGCACACACTCAGGTGGGAGGGGTGAGTGAGGCCTGCTCAGTGACCATGGTAGGTGGGGGCCGCCCTGGCCACGTGGGCCCTTCCATGAGTGGACTCCCCAGAGCGGGGCAGAGCCACAGCTTCCAGCTCCGCTCCAAGGCCGGGCTCCCGACTCAGTCACGGGCTATGGGACCTTGGGCTGCACATGCCTCAGTTTCCCCCTGTGTCCTTGGGCTGGGATGAAGATGGTGCAGGGGGCTGGACTCTGCCCAGGACCCAGCTCCTGGCTGCCCCGGGAACCCAGGATCGAGCAGTGACGCCTCAAAGCCCAGCCCTCCACTGGAGCTCTCCCGCGCCGCGCCCAGAGGGGCCCGGCCTCACGGCAGTGCCGGCCTGCTCCTCGGGAGGCCGTGGAGGCACCCAGAGAAGGCAGGCTGTCATCTTGGAAGAATGCCGCGTGTGTGGTCAGGGAGGGCTTCCTGGAAGAAGATGCAGGTGGCCGGGGAAGAGCTGGAAGAGGGAGAGCAGAAGTCGCTACCAAGAGTGGTGGGACCACAGGAGGGCCTGTGCTGGGAAAAGGGTGGACCCACGAGTCAGGCAGGGTGCGGGTGTCCTGGGGCCACGTAACAAAGCCCCACAGACGTGCGGCTTAAACCACAGACACTCACGCTCCCCGTCCTGAAGGCAGGAGTCCAAGATCCAGGTGTCACAGGGCTGGTTCCCCCTGAGGCCTCTGTCCTGGGCATGTAGATGGCCGTCCTCCCCTGTGTCCCCACGTGGTCATCCTTCTGTGCGTGTCTGTGTCCTGACTTCCTCTTCTCGTAAGGACCCCAGTCACACAGCACGAGGGCCCACCCTGGTGACCCCATGTTCCCTTCATGTTCACCTTTTTAAAAGTTCTTTCTCCAAATACAGTCACGCTCTGAGGTCCCGGGGGTCAGGGCTCCAACCGATGACTTTGGGGGGTGGGAGGAGGTGGGACACAACTCACCAGCAGGGGAGGGGGGCGCCTTGCTCCCCCAGCCCTGACCTCGCTCCCTGGAGTGGGTGCTCAAGAGCCCTGGGCCGCCCCTGTGCCCTGGGCGCCCTCCCCCATCACACCCCCCAGCACCCACGTCCCCGGAGGGTGGGACGTGCCCCCTGGCCTGGCTGAGCCGCGGCACCCTCTCCTTGCAGGCAGCTCGCGGCCATGCTGAGCTCCACAGCCAGGGCCCGGCAGGCAGGGGCCGCCAGCCCCCTGCAGAGCCCCCGCGCCTGGTGTCTGCTCTGCGTGCTCCTGGCCTGCCAGCTGCTCCTGAACCTCGTCCTCACGTGAGCGTCCTTTGGGGCCGTGTGGCCACCGCCTGAGGAACTTGGCCGCTGCCGCCCTCCCTCCCAGGCACCCAGCACTTTAAACCAGCCCAGGGAAGCAGAGGGACACTGTGAGCTCAGCCCCTGTGGACAGAGGGGCCTCAGCAGCAGGACAGCAGGAGGGACCTGGGGCCGCCCGGCTCCTCTTGGGGAGGCGCTGGACTCTCTGAAGGGCCCTCACCCAGCACTGGCCTTAATGCTCAAGCCAAATGCCACTTTGTCATGCAACGCACACCCTGGTCATCTGGCCTCTCTCCTGGTCCAGCTCCCACCTCACACAGGGTTGACTCAGGCAGGGAGTAGGAGGGTCCCCCAGCATTGGATATCTGCTCCCCAGCTGGGTACAAGGGAGGGAGGAGGAAGCCGGGGGTCCCCAGGGCCACCTTGGTCCTGACCCACAGGCTGTCCCTCCTGAACTTTGCCCCTGTCACCCTGGTGTGGCCTCGGGTGGGATGCCAGGACAGCCCTGAGGGGGTCCCTGGAGTCACTCTGCCACAGTGCTGTTCGGAAGGAGGCTTAGAAGGAAGGAACCTGCCCCATCCCCACGAACGACACCTGTGATGGCACCTGCGTGGGCCGTCCTGCAACACTTGCCGCAGGTGGAGCACAGCGGCCCTGCGCCCGCCTGGGATGGCTTCCCTGGGCCCAGTGGGCCTGCGCTCTCCCTGCCGCACTTGCTGGATAAACGCCCCGGCAGTACCGCAGGTGGGCAGCGTCTGCCCACCTCTCCGTGTCCGGTGCCATGTGTGTGTGCACGTGTGTGAGCCCCCGCACGCACAGGTGCACACGGAGCCTGAACTTTGCTGTGGCCCTGCTCTCCGGGCTGATGCCGCATTTTCCAGTTTTCGTGCCCATGTCCTGATGTGTCCTCCCCCCCCAGTGTGGGGACAGGTCTGTGCTCTGGTCCCTGAAATAAAGGAACACGCCTATTGGTTGTTGTCTTCTTGGGGGAGTTCTGGTAAGCAGGGGCATCTTCCTGGGAGAGACTCCATACCAGCAGGGGGCCATCTGGGGCTGGAGGGCCCAGGGCAGGGGTCGGAGGTCATGAGGATGGAGGGTGCCAGGGGAGGGTGGGCTGCAGGTTGCGGGGAGCAGTGAGAAGCAGGCCCAGGGGGCAGGGGTCTGGTCACCCCTCCGATGAGGCATCTGAGGACAGAGTGGCACTGTCCACTGGGACACTCTGGGGAGCCACAGGGCCTGGGTGTCCCTTCCCCCCACCAACTGCTCCCTCCCTGCCCTGCTACCCCCAGCCGGGCCCACCTCCTGCTATGGTTCCTCTGGGACCATAGTCCCCAGTGCTGAGTCACCAGGGCCAGTTCCCTGGAAGCGGTTTTTTTATTGCTCCTTCTTAGATCTTAGTAAAGAGAAAAAGGAAGAAGCTCATGGACATTCCTTTGACCCATGACTATGTTGGGGAAAGCCGAAAGGGCATTTAAATCTCCAGTCTCTGCTGCCTGCCAAGTGGCCCTAACAGGGTATCTGTCTAAATCTTCTGGCTCCTTTGGTGGGACATCCCACGAGGAGCGCTGGCTACAAGGTTTCTCCTCCGGTGGAACTGTGGGCAGAACTTTTATAGTTGGTTCTTCCGCTGCATCATAAAAGACCTCTTCTTTCCAACTAGACTCGACTGTTCTTAAAAGGATTTACCCCTCAGCTTTTAATTGATACCTTTTCCAAATCTGCCGCCTATGCTAAATTTTGACTTAGTCAGCTAAGGTGTATTGTTGGTGAAAATCACCCGGGAGACAGAGGAGCGGATTTCCCAAGCTACCGCTCCCTCCCTCCGCCTGGCGGGGTGCGCAGCCTGGGGCAAGGAGAGGGTTCTGCAACCCCCGCCCGGTCCCGTAGGGGCCGGCTCGCGTGGCTGCTGAGTCCCGCGCGCGGTGCCGCGATCTGCGGGAGGCCACGCCGCTGTGCGAGGTTCTCCAAGGTCGCCGCGGTCTCTCTCTGCCTTCGGGAGGTTTTTAGCCCCTGGCGCGCGCGCGCTGCCTGCGCAGCCCGAGGAGGAAGGGGCTGGGACTAAGCCCCAGCCGGGGCTCCTGCTGACAAAGGGGAGGCCGCGGGGAGCAGGCCAGCGGCTGGGTTTTTTTAATATTGCTCCGCGCTTCAGCTCGCAGTTAGTTCTCCCTGAGCTGCAAAACGCGGGCTGGCAGAGAGTCCCGCCAGGTTCTTTGCGTCTGGAAACGTCGTAAAGAGATTCGCTCAAGTAGCCTGGCTGGTGTAGCTCAGTGGATTGAGCGCGGGCTGGGAACCAGATGGTTCCGGTTCGATTCCCGGTCAGGGCACATGCGTTGCGGGCCAGGTCCCCTGTGGGGGCCATGTAACAGGCAACCATACATTGCTGTTTCCCTCCCTCTTTATCTCCCTCCCTTCTCCTCTCTCTAAAAATAAATAAATAAAATCTTAAAAAAGAAAAAAGCGATTCGCTCAAGTGTCGTGAACCCTATTCCTTCCCACACATCCTACGGTCTTCGTTAACTATGCATAGATTGTAGATTCAAGTTGGGCAGTAGACGGACCAGGAAGGTACATCAAAAGGAGAGAAATGCAAATGGAAGAGCAACAGACTTGGGCTGATTTCAAATGAACCAGTAAACACTGGCTGGGAAGATGCATTAGCATAAGTTCTTTTGATCCAGAGAGAGAGAGGTTTTTTAGCAAGAGCAAGGTTTTATTTTAAATCTAAGGAACATGCCAGCCTGATTTCCCCACAGGAAATTCTGCTTCCACGAACATGGGTCCTGCATGCCGGCTTTATGTTCCACGAGAGTCCGTGCTCCCTGACACATGAAAACATAAGGGCCACAATTTCCCATTGTGGATATATGAATTTCCTTTACCTGAGGGCAGCGAGCCCTGCTGGAGCGTGGGCGCCCTGCGGGGGTGGGGGTGGGGGGGCAGTTTCTGCAGGTGGGTATGGGGTGGGCTGTTCCGGACAGCAAGCCAGGTCCTTTCAGAGCCAGAGTGGTCCTCATCCCCCCCACACAGCTGAATCAGGACCCCCGTCCCCTGTCCTGCAGCCTAGGGTCCTCTGCACAGTTCTTTCTGTCCCTGGTGTGAGTGCAGAGATCTGTTCTCACTCAACAGGACAGGAAGGCAGGTGGACCCGCCCAGAGAGATGTCCCGGGGTCTCTGGGTGCATCACAGGGGCTGGTGGCGATTCTCCAGAAAGATGTGGGGTCCAGAGGTGGGCCTCCCACCCTACCCCCACTCAGGACCCCCATCCCAGCCTCCAGGGTGTCTGTGAACCTGAATAGCCGGATGCTGCACAGAGAACTCCTCCCCAGACTGGGGACCAGCGGCGGGAAGTTGCAGTTCTGGGGACAGACTTTCCGGTGGCCTTTGCCAGCTTGAGGAGCCAACGCGTGACAATTTTCCTGCTCTGTTTGGACTCAGCCAGCAGCTGCGGTTCCCTCCCTCTCCCAGGCTGTGGGCTGGGGTGGGGGTCCTTAGAGGAGGGTTCGCAGATAAGGGGGTAGAGCCCCCCATTGCTGTGCCAGGACTGTGCTGGTCACCCCCTGGAAGGAGGGGTCTCTTCCCCTGGAGGATCCTGGGAGAACCGTGTCCTCGTGGAGCCCCCACTGCCCCCCACACTCCCCATCATCCCCCCCCCAGAGGCTACAAGACGGGAGAGGAACAGCCGCGGGGGTCGGGGTGGGCCCCGGGCTGAGGTCGGAGCCCCGGGACACTTGGGCGTGTGTCCGGGCCCGCCGGCTGGAGGCGCTGTGCTCGCCCAGGGCTGGAGGGAGCTAGGTCCCTTCCTTTGCCCGCGCTGAGCGGGCGCATGCCGAGACCTGGCGCCTGGGAGCCACACGGGGCCCCCGAGGGTGGAAGTCTGGACGCGCGCCCGTCCTCCAGCCCCTGGCAGCGGCCGGTGAAACTCGGAGGCGGTGGAGGCTGGGCGCTCCTGCTGGGGGAGCGCACCCGAAGCTGAGCCGGGGGCCCCGCCGCCGCGCCGGCCTGTTGGGAAGAGGCCGTTGGGGAGACCCTGTCCTCAGACAGGCCTGGCCCCTCAGCGGCTTTCCCCTCCTCTGTCCCGGGTGGCTGAGCAAAGAAAAAGGAACTCGTGCCACAGGAAACCCAGTGTAGTATTGCGCCCCTCTCCCTTTTCGCCACCCCCGACTCCCTAAAACGGCTTTCCTGCAGGAGCCCAGGAACCCGTAAGTTTCTTACAGGGGCGTGGCCCGAGGCGCCAGCCAATTGCCCGGCGGCAGGGGCGGGACTCATTCCTGAGCGAGGAATCAGCGCCGGGCGGCCGGCGGCCGGGGCGTTTGGGGCGTTCCTGAGGGTGGAATCACGGCCAGGGGCGGGACTCGGGGGCGGGACTCAGGAACAGGAGGTGCCGAGACTATATATAACCCTGGATTGGGGCAGAAGAAGCGTGATTTTTTCCGCCGCGCAGCCCGGCAACATGGCCCTGCTGTCTGCTTTCCTGTCCCTGCCGCTGCTCGGGGAGCAGGTGGGTGTGGCGGGGGCTCCGGGGACGCTGTCCGGGGTCGCCCAGGGCAGAGCCGGGAGGGAGACCTGGCGCGTTCCGGGCACCCGAGCCCAGCGCTGTCCGGGGCCGCCCAGGGCAGAGCCGGGAGGGAGACCTGGCGCGTTCCGGGCACCCGAGCCCAGCGCTGTCCGGGGCCGCCCAGGGCAGAGCCGGGAGGGAGACCTGGCGCGTTCCGGGCACCCGAGCCCAGCGCTGTCCGGGGCCGCCCAGGGCAGAGCCGGGAGGGAGACCTGGCGCGTTCCGGGCACCCGATCCCAGCGGCTCAGGGCGCGAGTCAGCGCAGGGCAGAGAAAGAAAGGAAGAGAAACAGCAATGTGTCTGGGGACCTGGGGACCTGGGGACCTGGCGACCTGGCGACCTGGCCCGCAACCCAGGCCTCTGCCCTGACTGGGAATCGAACCGGGACCCTTTGGTTCCCAGCCTGCGCTCAACCCACTGAGCCACACCAGCCAGGGCCCTTCTCTCCCTTCTTGTTCGCAGTGGCAAAAAATGTGGTGTGTGAAGCTCAGTATGTAAATAGGAAAGAAGAAGATAAAAGGGGATTTGAGAGCAGACACTAAATGAAATGTGAAGGCGCTTTAAGCAGGAGGGACGGTCGGGAGGCTTCTGTACAGGAAGAAGCCCTGGGTCCCCTTCTGTGCTGGGCCCCCCAGATGTGTCCTTGCTGGTGTTGGTGTCATTGTGACTAAACTCCTCTTGCTCCTGAAACCTGTACATTGTAACCCGACCCACTCCAGCGGAGGGAAGGAGGAGGAGGCTCCTTTCCTGACCCCACAGTGGAAGCCAGTGAGCTCATGGCCTTTGGTGCCTGGGTCGCGGGCACAGGGGAGGATTCTCCGTGGGCTGTGGCTTATGCGGGGAGGGGCCCCAGCTCTGCAGGGGGAGGGTCTGCGTAGGAGACCTGGCCCAGGTGGGACTGGGCAGCACCTGCCTCTTAGGGGGGACGTTGGGATTCACTGAGCTGAGACGTGTGAGGAGCTGAGGGAGCCACCCTCCACCGCACAGGGGACAGCACAGGCTGCCTGTCCATGAACAGGTCTTGTTCTGTTCCAGCTGACGGTGGCCGCCCCGACCAACTGGACTTCCCAGCGGGACCAGGCCCCACGCCCCAGCCCCACCGACAGGTGTGAACCCGATGAGTACTGGTCCGCCGGCCACTGCTGCCAGCGCTGCCCTGCAGGTGAGTCGTCACTCAGTGTGGCAGGACCATGTGGGTTGGGCTCTGGGGAAGGGCCCTCCCCTGACAGTGCAGTGGGAAGGCTCACTGATGAGATGGGACATGGCCCCAGGCGACACCTTCTAGAAGGAAGCCCATCTGCCCTCAGGGAAGGTGACAGGAACCTGCTGGCCCCGTGAGGTGCTCCTGGGTCCTGAAGGGAGCTGTGTCCCCTGTGGGTGGGAGCTGGGCGGAGCTCCTCCCTGACGCTGAGCCTGGGCCCTGGCTGGGAGGCAGAGCGCTGGGACGTGGTCCTGCTGCTTTTCCTGACCCCGGACCAGAGGCGCCGCCTCGGGGTCCTCAGTGTCTGCTGGTTTGGGGGCCGGGGTCCCTGTGGTGCGCACAGCACAGCTGTCAGGGGGGCGGGTGCAGGGCAGGGACAGAGCTCATGCAGACGGGGTCCCAGGTGGTCTGTGCTTCCGCATGTCCAAGAAGGTCGGACGTGCAGAGGTCACTTTCATCCAAAAACCCAGGCAGATGCCCTGGCTGGTGTGGCTCAGTGGATTGAGTGTGGGCTGTGAACCAAAGGGTCGCCAGTTCGATTCCCAGCCAGGGCACATGCCTGGGTTGCAGGCCAGGTCCCCAGTGGGGGCCGCATGAGAGCATTGATGTTTCTCTCCCTCTGTTTCTCCGTCTCTTACCTTCTGCTTAAAAATGAATAAATAAAATCTAAAAAAAAAAAACAACCAAAACCACACAGAGGTATTTCTCTGTTCTCACTGGCGAGGCCGCCCCCAGGACACGGTGGGCAGGCCGCACAGCGGGGGCGCCCAGAGTGCCTGGGGGGTCTGACCACAGCGCCCACCTCCTGCACAGGGGAGTTTGTCCGGGAACACTGCAGCAGCCCCCACACCCGGGGACAGTGTGAGAAGTGTGACAGAGGGGAGTTCACGGCGTCCCCCAACGGCCTGGAGTCCTGCCTGCCGTGCTCCACCTGCTCCAAGGGTGAGTCTGCCCAGGCACCTTGCCTGACCTTGACCCATCAGCCCCTTGACACTGCCGTGGCCAGTCCTTCACGTCGGGCCTCGGGACTTAGCCAGAGGGACACTCACTGCTCAGCCGAGAAATGTGAGGGGAGAGCCGGGGCCCTGGGGGGAGGGAGGGACTCAGGGTCCCGCAGAGACGTGGCTGGAGACGTCCGTCAGCGCACACTCGGTCCCCACGTAGTGTGACAGCGAGACAGCGACAGAACCCAGGGAGCCGCTCTGGTTCAACAGTCTCAGCCCCGTTTCTAGTTTCCATCATCGTATTCGAAGGGGAAGGCGTCGGTTTGCTCTAGAAGCTGGGAAAACGCACCCACACGCGAGGAGGCAATCAGGGGCCGTCACCCTCCGGGCGTTGGAATTATTTACTGCTTGTGACCCACACTTTCACAGCCGGTAGAGAAGTGGAAGAATAGAACTCAGGGCTCTTACTGATGGTTATCTAAGTGGTGGTGTTCGATCACCTGTGTGTGTGCATGTGCGAGCATGGTTGAGCATGTGTGTGCACACGTGCATTTGTGTGTATAAGTGTTGTGTGTGCGAGGAGGTGCGAACCACGGCCCAGTCGGCTGCAGATGTCACAGGGTCTCACCCCAACACGCCACCCCCTGCACTTCCTATGCGTACAACGGGGCATCACCCACCCAGGAGAACCAGCAGGGATCCCCAACATCCAGTCCACACTCGGATGGACTGTCACCCCGTTTCCCTTTAAAAATGTCCCCCATCGTTCACCTGCAGGGGGCGGAGTGGAGACGCTACCCACACACCCCGCGGCCCTGACCCTGGGCATCACACAGAGCCAGATGACGGTGACCTCACCTCCAGGGGCCACTGGATGTGACCCCGGAAGCATCAGTGTGCCTGTTGACACAAATTCTGTAACACGCTTTACAAGTGGCCAACCCCATAGGAAAAACACACTTATTTTTTGCAGCCACAAAGGTGGACACGCAGTCTTGATGAAGAACAGTCAGGCAAGCGAGGTTTTTAATAAAAAAACAACCCCCCCGAGGGCAGCATTTTGAGACGATGGTTCAAAATGTGTCCGTGTGACCCCGTTCCGGCACCAGCGCCCCAGCTCGGGCATTTACACCTGGGGAGACAGGTGTGGGACCAGGTGGCAGAGGCGTCCCCTGCAGGTTTACAACCCCGGACCAGCCCAGGGCCCCGCTGTGGCAGCTGAGGTCCATCGTGGGCCACTCGGCCTCCAGCCCGAATCCCACGCGGGTGCCCCTGCGAACGGGGACCGGGCGCGCCCCGTGGGCTGACGCAGGCTTTCCTGAACTGCAGACCAGGACGTGGTGGCGGAGTGCAACGTGACCAGCGACCGGACGTGCCAGTGCCGAACAGGCCGTTTCTACAAAGCCCCCAGCGATGCAGAAATCTGCACACGGTGTAGCACGTAGGTGGCTCTGCATGCTGGTGCCGTGGGCAGGGTCACGGGCTGTGGGCGGGGCTGCTGTGGGGTTGTCCTCAGGTGAGCGCAGGCCACTCCAGCCCAGGGACCGCGCAGACCTCAGCCGACGGTCCTCCTCCTCCTTGTCCTGCCAGATGCAGAGCTTTGCATTCACTTTCACGTTGTCCTGTATCTGCCCACATTCTATTTTCCATAGTTTTTTCTTCTTCCTAAAGTTTTCCTCCTTCTTTTATAATTTTATTTATTTTCAGAGAAAGGAGAAGGGCAGGAAAACAGAGGGAGAGAAACATGAATTGCCAGAAAAACATCAGTCAGTTGCCTCTTATATGCCACCAGCTGGCGACCAGGCCTGCCACCCAGGCTTGTGCCCTGATAGGGACACACCAGTGATCTTTCTGCTGATAGGTGGCACTCAACCCACTCAGCACAACAGCCAGGGCTCATTCCTACCGTCTGCAGGTGCCTCTCTGTGCTTCGACGCACAACGCGCCGTTCCCCAGCCTCACGTTCCCAAGCTCCGCCTCAGCCTCATGTCCCTTATAGTCTTGGGGCCTGTGTCCCTCCCTGGGTCCCCAGCTTGGTCACCAGCTCAAGTCTGTGCCCAGCAGCCCAGGCGGGGCCTCCCCTCCCAGCCCTCCTGGGCTCCTCCCGCTGCCTCCCCCTGTCCAATCCCCCCTTTGCTTTGTTGGAAGGGTCCTGATGTCACCTCCTAGGAAGAGGTACCATCATGTCATTGGCTTTTACAAAAACGTTCATTCTGTCCTCTCGACTGCTGGCCGTCTGTGTGCAGAATCCTGGGTCAGGGCACCAGTGCCCGTGGTCACCCGGGTGGCTGATCAGTTGCCCGATGCCTCACCCCAGGGGAACGACGGTGTCTGGGGACCAGGATGTGCATGTTCGGTGTCTCCAGAGCTGCATTTGGTCCCGGGAAAGCAAAGGGACAGGCTGGTCGGGCTTTCGGTTCATAAGCGCTGTCAAACCGGGAGAAGTCTCCAGTTTTCCACTTTGTGATCCGGGGTTTGGGGTCCGAGAGAAGCCCCATGCTCCCCAGAAAGAAGGTAGGGAACCCGGGGGTGGAGGAAGCATGGGGCTGGTGACTGACATCCTGCACAGGTGCCCCCTTCCCTGCCGTGCGGGGGGCTGTGAGCACCCACACGAGGTCCTGAGCAAGCGAGTCGCTCACCCGGGTGTAAGCAAACCTGCCTGGGACTTCAGAACGCGCCAGACTGAACAGGAAGCTCTAACCTGGCAACGGTCAGGAAGGAGCAGCCTCATCCCCGAGCCTTTGTTCAAAGTGGGAGAGATCCCGCCTCCTCCAGCTCCCAGGCCTGCACACAAGGCCGTGACACTCATCGGGAGGAAACAGGTCAACTGTCCTCCTAGTGGGACCAGGGCTGGTTCTGGGGTGAGAGCTGGGGGCTTCCAGTGACCCCGGGACCCACATGGGGCCTGTGATCACAGCACACAGTGCTCCCCAAAAGTGGGTTGGGGAAGCGCCCCACGGAGACACCTTCTGTTGGTGACAGTGTGGCCCCGGGTGCCTGGGGCCTGGAGAGACAGACGTGGAAGCAGGAACAGTGAAGGCGTGTCACCCCCACCCCCAGGTGTCCCGAGGGGACGATCGTCCTGCAGCAGTGCAACTCCACGGCGGACACGGTGTGCGGCCTGCCAGGTCCAGGTGAGAGAGGGTCGCTGTGGTTAAGGTGTGTGTCTGTGGAGAGGAGAACCCCATGACCTGGGGGGAACCGTCTGAGGGGGGCAGTGCAGGTCCCACTCGTTCCCATCAGCCCGGGGACCAGCGGCGCTCCCCTCCCCATGGCCCCCAGCCACCCCGAGTTACTTTCTGGGACAGATTCCCTCTTCAGACGTGTCACACACACCGAATCCAATGGCACGTGGCCTTGCGTGTCTGGCTTCTCTGGTTCAGGCTCGTGTCTCCCAGGCCCTGGGTCACGGTGGCACCTGCCAGGCCGTCACCGCTCTGTGTGGCCGAGTGACAGGCAGACACAGGTGCAGACAGACACACGTGTTGCTGTTCACTCTCCTGCTCATGGACTTTGGGGACATTTTCAAACAAACAAACCCTTGAGCTCCGACCGCTCTGTGGCAAGGACAGTTTTCAGTAAGTGGTGTGGGGGACCCTGGACGTCCCCAGGCCCAGGAGGCGTTGGGCCCTCACCTCACACCAGACACAGAAACTGACTTACGCGAACCAAAGACCGAACTGCAAGGTCTGAAAACGACAAAACCTGGAGCATCAGAGGGGACGTCTCAGGGCATTGGATGGTGTTTAGGGTCCTCGTGACATGGGGTCACCTGGGGGGGGTGTCTCTGTCTGACTTGCCTCACGGAGTCCTGTCCCCCAGTGTGTCCACGTTCCTAGGATGGCAGGGGTCCTGCTTTCTGTGGTGACGGGGATCCAGTGTGTGCGTGTGCACACTTGGCCTGTCTGTGTCCGTCTGTCCATCCCACTGAGGTGGGTTCTGTGTCTGGGCCCTTGTGAGCGGTGCTATGGAGGACGTGGGGTGCAGGAGCCCTGACCAAGGGTTTTCACGTCCTTCACGGCGCACGTGGGGCCTGTCTGTACTCGGTTCCACGGCTGCCGGATGCAAGGTCGGCTTTGACCTGACGGAGACGTGTTCTGTTTCTCCTGCCGTCAGAGAGCAGACGCCGGTTCTGCTTGATCGGGAGCTTAATAATCTTGTCCTTGGTTTGTCTGGCCATCATCATCACTGGTGTCTTCAAGAAGAAGCCAAAAGATGGAGGATTCCAGCCAGTGTGCAATGGGCTCCCCAACGGTGAACACTTCGAGTTAGAGCCATTGGATGGGAGTGAGTGACAGCCCGGGCTGGGGGCGGGCCCCAGGCCTGAGTTGGGACAGGGCCCGGCCTTTGCTGGGTCTTCCCAGTTCTCCCAGCTGAGCCTCCCCTGCCCCCCACACAGAGTGACCAGAAGGGAGAACAGCCTGGAAGCCATCACAGTGCTGTCTCTGCTGAGCCCCAAGCCCCTGGGGCTGAGGGACGGGCCTGGCTAGATTCGGGATCCCTAAGGCGTCATTAATCTCTTCAGCTCCATCTCCAAGGCAGCCCTGGGCTGGCACTGGGGGGTGCGCAGGTCTGTGGCCAAGAGCCAGGGGGCTGCTGTTGTAGAGGGTGCTGGGCATTCTGGGTGCAGAGAGATGCAGGCCTGTTGGAAGCTTCCAGAAACTGTGGAACTGGATAATGAGGAGAGGGAGCACATAGGGCTCCTTCCTACAGCGTGATCCCTGGCCTGGGGAGGGGTGGGATCCGGTCCCAAGCCACCCCGTCACAGAGAGGACCGTCCTGGCGGCCTCCCCATGACCAATCTGCTGTCTGTCCCCACAGGAACCCCGGACCGAGGAGAATGCCCGGTGAGTGCCAACCTGGGGCGCGGGCAGCTCTGGTCCTCTCTGGGGAGCGAGGGCAGGTCCTGGCCCCACCTCCTGTCTAGGTCACGCTGCCCACCTGAGGAGGTGGCCGCAGTGGCTCCAGGGGCCCCTTGCTGCCCAAGTGCTGGCCAAGCATGAGCCCAGGGCCCAGAGGTGGGGGAGCCCGAGACTCTGGAGGGTTCCATTCACAGTGGGGAAACTGAGGCACCCAGCAGTCCCCCAGGACACGGACCGAGGCCAGCAGTGCTGGCAGTGAGGGCAGAGCTGAGACCAGAGCCGGCCCCCTGATCCTGGGGTGCGGGGCCCCTGTCCTCGGGGCTGAGCCCCCTCAGGACACGGCCTTGTGTTTTCAGGGTCCTGAGAGCTCAGTGTCCTCTGGGGCATCGCATGGGACCCCAGAAGCAGACCCTCCAGGCCCCACGACAGGAGACCGCCTGTCTGCGGACAGCTTGCACTTGGCGCCGGAGGCACTGATGCCCCTCAGCACCCTGGAGAGCCCGGCGGGCGGGCGGGGCCCGCAGGCTGCAGCGGGAGACGAGGCTGGGCCCCGCACTGCTCACCACCCCGGGACCCCGCACTGTCAGTCTCGCTGAGGAGATTCTCGGACCTGGAGCAGGTGGGGTATTTGTGAGTGAGTCTGAAAAAGCGCAGTAGTGGGAACACCGTCCTTCTCAGCCCCCTGTCCAAGCCTCTTTCACTGTCACTTTAGCCATCAGTGCCACCCGCTGCGGGGGCTGCACCCCCCCCAGGCCAGGTGAGGACCCCACCTACCACTGGGGGGCAGCAGTGCCCAGCCTGGAGCCAGGTGTCACCTGACCTCCTCCCACAACAGGGCACACCCACTGTCACCCAATGAGTCCTCCTGGAGTGTCCCCTGTGTGGGGGTGGAGGGACAAGGGAGAGGAGTCAGCTTCCTGTGGCCACTTGGAAGAATGACTACAGCCGTTTGTTCTCTCACAGTCTGGAGGCCAGGAGGCCAAGGTGACGGTGCCACAGAGCTGCGCTCTCTCCTGAGGCTCGGGGAAGACCCTGTCACAGGCCTCTGTGGTCGCGGGGCCCCTCCTCAGTGTGGCTGTCCTCTGTGTGCGAGGTCACGGTCGTGTGACCTTAGGGCCCAAGCCACCCTAGAGTGACCTCAGCTCCCCCAGATGACGTCCACAAAGGCCCTAACTCCAAATACAGCCACACTCTGAGGGGGACACTCTTCAGCCGAGTGCAGGGGTCTGAATCCTGCCGAAAGAACACGCCTACTAGGAAGGCCCCCTGGGGGCTCACTGGACTTCAATAAATTAATAAATTTAACTTATTCAATAAATTCAATAAATTAATTTAACTTATTTTTTTTTAAGATTTTATTTATTTATTCTTAGAGGACAAGGGAGAGAGAAAGAGGGAGAGAAACATCAGTGTGTGGTTGCCTCTCACACGCCCCCTGCTGGGGACCTGGCCCACAACCCAGGCAGGTGCCCTGACTGGGAATCAAACCAGCGACTCTTTGGTTCACAGGGCGGCGCTCAACCCGCTGAACCACACCAGCCAGGACAAATTTAATTTAATTTAGAAGTAGAGCCTCTGCGGCTGCTTATCAAAGCACGGGGCCCTATCAGCAGCACAGAAAGCAGGTCCAGATGGCAGTGAGGGTTGAAATCTCAGGACCCATTGCAAGCAACTGTGTGCCCGTGAACTTTACAACCAAGATGAAATGGACACTTTTTATGGAAATGGAAACCGGCATGGAAAAGAGTTACAGAGTCCTGCCAGTGTGGCTCAGCTGGTTGGGCACCATGCCACACAGGGAAGGGTCGGCATTTCCACTGCTGGTCAGGGCATGTGCCTGGGTTGCAGGTTCGATCTCAGGTCAGGGAGCCTAGTAAAGGCAACCGATGGATGTTTCTCTCCTTGGCTTTCTCCCTCCCTTCCCCTGTCTCTAGAAGTATATAAATCAGATCTCTTTTGAAAGCAGTATGGGGAGAACCCATCGGGGCTGACAGCTCGGTGGGGACCTTGTCAAGGCCACGCTCCAGACTCTGAGTGCGTGGCTCGGAAGACGGAAGGAGGAGCACCCTGCCAGGCTTGCACTCAGGCAGGCCACGGAGCTGGCCCTGAGCCGGTCCAGCCGTCACATTTCATTTCTAGGGAAGAGCAAAGGGAAACGTGGGGAGAACCAACTGATGCCAGAAGAAATTGCTGCCTTAATGTATGAAAAATTGGAAAATCTCCAAAAACATGGGAAGAGAAATAAGGATGAACTTTAACAGTATTAAAGATAAAAAGTTGAAAAGCAATTCTGTCCTACAAGTGACATCAGATTTTGTTTAGATTGTTATTACATACTTTTTTGTTTTTTAAAGATTTTATTTATTTCTAGAGAGCAGGGAAGGGAGGGAGAAAAAGAGGGAAACATCAATTTTCAGCCCAGGCATGTGCTCTGACCACGAATCAAACCATTGGAGTTTTGGTTCGCAGGGAAGCCCGATGGGCCAGAGAAATATTGACCCACCAATTGCCTCTCACACACCGCCAACCGGGGACCCGGCCCACAACCCAGGCATCTGACTGGGAATCCAACCGGCGACCTTTTGGCAGGCTGGCACTCAATCCACTGAGCCACACCAGCCGCACAGTTACTACGTCCTTGAAGGGGATGAATGAACATTCTATTGGGGGGGGGGACGATGAGGTCATAGAGGACTAGGGAGTCTCTAGTCCACTGTGGCTGGTGTTCTTAGGGCCAGGGGACATTTGGGCACAGACAGGGAAACGCAGTGAGACTCGGAGTGAAGCCTCTGCTGTCTTAAGGAAAGCCAAGGTGTGTGGGCAGCCCCAGCAGCTGGACGGGGGCCTGCCCTGGACCCGTCCAGGGCCCAGAGGGCCCACCTGCAGGCCCCCAGGACTGTGGGATGGCCAGTGTCCATTGTTTAAGCTGCTGAGGCTGCCTCGTCACCATCTGTAAAGACAATTTCTTGGAGGGGGCAAAGGTAGGAAAATCAGGACAAGGGCAAGATCACAGTCAATAAAATATAATTAGAAAAACATTTTTTTTCTTTTTTTATCCTCACCCGAGGACTTTTCTTCATTGCTTTCAGAGAGGAAGGGAGATAGAGAAACAACGGTGAGAGACGGAGAGGAAGGGAAGCACCCACTGCTTGTCTCCCGAACGCGCCCGACCCGGGAGGGACCCGCTCTGGGTGCGCGCCCTGCCCAGGAATCCAACCCGCGGACACCCACGCCCCCGCTGGGGACACATTCAGACAGTTGTCACCACCTTCCCAACTAAACAAATGAGACAACCCCCCCACGCGTTCGCTGCCGCGCGGTGCCTGCGACGGAGCTCCGGGCCGCCGCTAGGAGTGCGCGGCAGGGCAGGGCCCGCCGCCGACGTCGCTGGCCACGCCCCCGACGTCGCTGGCCCGGCCCCGCCCCGCCCCGCCCTGCAGCGGCGTGTCCGCCGTCTGTGTGCGTCCGCCATCTGTGAGCGTCCGCCATGGCGGGGTGGCGGCTGGCTCTGGTTCTCTCAGCCGCGGTGAGTAGGTTTGTGGCCCCGGGGGCGGCGCGGGAGGCCCGGGGCCGATCCCCGGCGAAGCCTGAGGGGATTCCCGGTGCGGGGCGGGGGCCCCGACCCCCACCTTCCCATCCTTCCGGGTCCCAGCCGCCGGCCGCCGGGACGAGCGCGATGCGGGCGGCCTCAGGGGACTCGGGCAGCGGTCCTCGGACTTTTCGGCGCCTGGGACCGGCTTCTCCGCGGGAGTGGGGGGCGGGGGGCTGGTGGGGACAGGGTGCGAGCTCGGGCCAGCTTCGCTCGAGGCCGGGTTCCTAGCCAGCCCGGAGCGGTAACGGTAACGGTCCCCGGCTCGGGGCGGGCGTCCCGGGACCGCCACCCCGCGGCAGAGTCGAGGGCCCCGGGCGCCTGGCTCTGGGCTCCTTCGCCCCGCACCGCGGGCGGCCCGAGGTGGGTCCCAGTTTTCCGCGGGGGATGGAGACTCGCCACCTTCCGCCCAGGCCTCCGTGGACGCGGCGGGCGGACTCCCTGGCGGAGCCGCGGTCCCGGCGCTGCGGGCAGGACTTGGGGTGCTGGCGGGTGTTGGTTTCCGGGGGGGCGGCGGAATTCCACGGCCAAACCCACACTGTCTGCGGATGGGGCGGAGATTTTTATTTTAATAAGAACGGTCTTTTATTCTGTAAAAATCAACTCAGCCGTTTTTTAACTATCTAGCTTTGGTTCAGAAACGGTTGCCTGCAGATACTCTGTTTCAAGTGTCACGGTTTCCACAATTACATGGTCACAGTAGGTGGTTGATGGGTTTCGTTTGTTTGTGGTTTGTTTTGTTTTTTTAAGCGAGAGGCCAAGGGAGGGAGAGAGAGGACGATGTGACTCTCGCCCCCAACCGAGGACCGGCCGGCAACCCAGGCCAGGGCCCTGACCCAGAATCGAACCTTCAAGCTGTGGGGGTGGGTTGTGGGACAAGGCCCAACCACTAGCTCGCCGCTTTTGAAAGCCGCGGGGAGATGATGTCCCACGGTGACCCTGCGTTTCTGCCTCCAGTCACGGGGGTTGTTTCAGTTCTCAAAGCCAGGCCCCGGCTCCAGGCAGGTCGCTCCCCTCTGATCTTGCAGATGGGCCCCTGGAAGCCCTTATCCAGCTCACCCCAGACACGGCCCAGTTCCCTGGAAGCCAGTCTGCCCCCAGCACAGCCCCGTCCCCCAAGCAGTTTCCTCGGCTGTGTGGCAGCAGCTTCCGGGTGCCGGTCTGTAGTGAGCGTGTGGGCGTGGGCCCGGCCCCTGTCCTGTCCTCTACCCTGTCCCTTCTGGATTCAGCCCCCCAGCCTGCCGGACAGGGGCCCAGGGCACATGCCTCTGTCCTGTCCGTCACACTGGGCAGCACCTGGGCCCGGGGTTCTCAGGTCCCCCCCATCCTGAGCCTTTCCATAGCAGGCTGTGGCAGCCGGTGACTCCTCCTGGCTTCCCATATCCCTCCACTCCCAAGTGGGAGGACTGGCTGGGAGGACTGGCTGCCAGAGGCAGCACTTAGGTCAGGGAGGGGGCACAATCTCGGTCACTTCGGTCCTCAGTTTCCTCTAGGCTCCCCTGGGCTTCCTTGGGGGGCCTCCCAGGACTCCACAGGTGCCTGGGGGCTGTGACTCCCACAGGGCACTGGGGGGCGGGGGGGGTGGCAAGCCATTAGGGCCTTCCCAGGACAGGAGGGCGGGGCTGGCAGGGATGCTCAGCTGGAGGGGGCTGGTAGAAGGAGCTGGGGGCGTGTGGAGAGCAGGGGCAGCTGGGCCAGGCGGGAGACCCTGCTGGGTGAGTCCCTGGGAAGGCGGGGCGAGGTTGGTGGTGGGTGGGAAGGTGGGGTTGACTTGGTCATCTGCAAGGGAGCGGCTGCAGGAGGTGCTTTGGGCACTCACATCTGCTCACAAAAGTTACAGGGGCACCCCGAGAACTCCGCAAGTAAGAGAAATAATATTTTGAAGTAGTACTTAGAATTATATACCTGAAACCAATATAACTTTATTAACCCATGTCACCCCAAGAAATTTAATACAGTGAAAATATTTTGATGCAGTATTTTTAAAAGAAAAATTTGTGGGAAAAAAAGAAGCACGATGAAAAACTTAGAAATATTTTAAATAAAGACAACACGAGCGTGCCCATGGCCTGACCCTGCTCCCCGAGTTCACTCCCTGGCCTCCCACCCGGTTCCCATAAAGTGTCATTTACAACAGCTGGCCACAGTTGACACATAGGACACCGTTCTGGTCGTGGCCCCACCAAAGCCCCCCAGCGAGGGGCACAGTGCTGGGCCGGAGGCTGCCCACCCCACTCACTCGTGTCCGTGTGGAGCACGTGACCTTCGGTCAGGGGCAGAGAGCCCTGTGGATAAAGCCCATTTCCGTTTCTCACTGCAGGCGGCTGTGGCGACCGCTGCGACCCTGTGTGACCCCAGCAAGTATCAGCTCGGCAGCCGCTGCTGTGACCTCTGCCCGGCTGGTGAGTGTCAGGATGTCCCCCCGAGCCTCAGCCACCTGACCCCAGGGGCGGGGGTCTCAGTCCCTGGATCCAAACTGTGGGCGCGTCTGGTGGGTGGCCTCTCCCTGACAGCTACCCTCCCACCCCCATCCCAGCACCCTCCTCCAGCTCCCGGGGAACAGAGGGCAGCTGTGCTTCCTTTGAGGTGGGCGAGGCCCGTGCACAGCCCCTGGAAGACAGCCGTGGGTGCGAGCCCCTTCGGGTGCTGGTGCAAATTTCTGAGGACGGGAAGCTCCGGGGAGGTGGCCACCACAGCCCCCCAACCCCCACCCCGCCCAGCAGCTCCACGCAGGCTCCTCCCTCTGTGAAGAAGCCCTGAACCAGCCCCTAAAGCAGCCAGAGCCACGACCCCCAGGGTCTGCTCTGCCCACCCTCCAACCACGCCCCTTGGGGCCCATCCCGCCAGGCACCTGGGCCCTCTGGGGGACCTGGTCAGGCCTGTGGCCCCAACACCAGCACCTCTGTATGTGCACAAGGACAGGTGTGTGTGTGTGGTCCGGGACCCTGCCTTCCGGGGTCTCCTCTTTGACGGGGCCAACGCACAGATGTGCCATCACCTCTGACCCCGCCCCCGCCCTCACGCACTCAATTCAGTTCAGCCGGGAGCCCAAGGCTTCACGGGGCTCCCAGTCAGGAACTGACCCCACTCCCAGACCATTCACACCTGTAGCTACACCCCACATATGTGCACAAACATGCCTGCTCACTCACGCACACACCCGAGTGCACACACACCTGCACACACCACATTCAGGAACAAACAGACATGATTGGTCCAAAGTGGAACCACATGAGCTCTCGGCATATGTGCAGAGTGCGTGTGAGCAGGGTGCGTGTTACAGCATTGGCACCCAGGGCAGGCACTGGGCCAGGCAGGCGCTGGGCCAGGCAGGCTCCAGCAGGAGGGGCGGACGCCCATTTCTGGACAACCAGGGCTGCCCTGCGCACTGGCCCGCATGCTGTGGAGCGGCCTCGGGTGGAAGGGCGGGTGCAGGCTCCAGGGTGCCCACTCAGCACCCCTCTTCCCCGAGTTACAGCCTGTTGGGAAGAGCCGAGGGGGAGGCAGGTCCCCCGTCCCTGGGACACGTGGAGCCGGGTTTCAGTCCAGAGGGTTCCCAGGAGACAGGGGGTGAGGGTTGGTGTGTGCTGGGGACAGCCCGGCAGGTGCTGTGGCACCTCCTTGAGCAGAGGCCTCAGGGACCAGGTCGGGTCTGTGCCCTGGGCCCCCACCTCACGTCTGCCCCATCCCTCCGTCAGGCTCCTTCGTCAGCAGAGTCTGCGACGTGGACCGCGTCACAGAGTGCAGCCCGTGCGAGCCTGGCTCCTTCACGGCACACATCAACCAGGAGACCGCGTGCCTGCCTTGTGCCGAGTGCCGGGAGGGTGAGTGGGCGCAGTGAGGCACGGGGGCCCTTGGTTTCTGCAGCCTGCTCCGCAGACACCCGGCTGGCAGGAGTCACCCAAGGGCAGGTGTCACAGGTGAACAGGGTGACGGGGCGGCCAGGACACGTGTCTACCAGGATGACACAGAGTCTGTGGTGAAAGGGTCCACCTGAGGTCCCCGGGACTCAGGGCCGCTGTCCCCGAGAGGACCGCACAGGGTTCACCCCAAGTTCTGCATGCCAGCAACAGACCATTTTAAAAATGTAACTTTAGAAAAAGCAGCGTTTGCATCAGCAAAAACAAAGACAAGGCACTTTGCGATGAATCCAGCAAAGGGTGTGCGAAGTGCTTATGTGAACAGACGTTTAAGGAAACCCCAGCGTGTGGAGCATCGCGGCAAGTGGATAAAGAAGAGTCGTTTTCAAGACGACAGTCTCCACCGAGAGGGTCAGAGGTCGGCGTCCCGGGGAGCCCCGGGGCCTGGTCAGCCCGTGCTGTGCTCCTCCACACAAGCGGTTTTTCCCTTTAAAAAGCCCCACCGGGACTTTCATGAACCCGGACACGCTGAGGAGCAGGCAGCCCTGCCGGCTCCCAGCTGTCCCGCATGGTAGGGTTCGTGCAGACAGACAGACAGACAGATGGCGGAACTCAGCTCACTGTCGGTGCGGTGCACAGCGCGGCCCCGCATAGCCCGACCCCCAGACGCTGCTGTACCCCCAGGACACGTCCCAGGGCCTGATGGAGGCTGCCACTGCCCCGTGTCACAATCCATGAGGCAACTCCTGGTGCATCAGGCCCGCACATGACCAGGAGAACTTGAGAAGGAAAGAGAAAGAGTGTCTGACTGCAGGGCCGTGAGAAGTGCGTCCCGTCAGTCAGAGAAAGGCAGACGGAAGGGTGGTGTGCACAGGGGCAGCTGTGTTAGAGTTGACAAACTGTCTCTCAGAGGCGCCCAAAGGTGACAGGTTAGCCCATGGCGTGGAGGCACGGTTAGGATGCAGAGAGCACGCGGAATTAGTACCCAGGACGCACGGGGGTGCCTGTTGGCCAACCCCAAGCAGGGGTACAGGGTTCCAGTGGAGCAGGACGGACATCCCGGGGGTGCAGCACAGGATCAGTGGCCATTCAGGCACCCGGCACGGGAAGGCCTGTGCCCTTTTACGTCCGATGACAGACCTGTCCCAGGAGTTCATGCCACATGTCGTGGGTCGTGGGACAGTGAGGACTCAGACCCCTGTGGGGAGGCGTCGGGGCCGGCACTCTGACAGGCAGCTTGCGCACGGTCAGGGAAGTGCCCGTGAGCCCTGCCAGCCCCCGCTCGACCTGGGCCCCTCTTCCTGTGTGCACTGAGAGCTGGGGACAGTGCGCGGTGGCATCACCAGAAGCCACCCCGTGAGCACAGGCAGAGCAGTGGGTATAAGCATCGTGTGACCTTACACTTGGCCCCCTAGTGAGACTGCAGCCCAACACAGGAGGGAGCCTCAAAGCGCGCCCCAGAGCAGTGTGCACGGCACATCCGTCCGGTCCACGCTGAACATGGGGTTGGCGGGCGAAGCCCCCGAGCGCTGACCCGGAACTGTGGGGTCCGAGGACTTCTGCGTATGGGTGGCCGTTTTGATCTCCAGCGGGTGTGGTGGTCCCTCGCCACTTTCATTTCTAGCTCATGCACAGTTCGTAGTAATTTCAGTGGGTGAGGGGGAAGACTGGGCCGCTGGGCTGGCGACTTTGAAACCTGTCCCCCTCCATAAAGGGGTCTGCCCCAGAGAGGCTGCAGGGCCCAGGGGCTTGCTCAGGGCGCCCTCCCTATGACTGCAGGGCTCCGCCAGCAGGTGGCAGTGGAGGGCTTCTCTGTGCTCTGTTCTCCTGGGTGGGTTCCAGGCAGGAGCGCCCAGTGGTGCTGACCTTTCCTTTGGGGGCAGACGAGTTGCAAGGAGCATTTGGGGGTGTTTCCGTGAAATGGGCTCCGGCCCCTGCGCAGACGCCCCGATTGCAGGCGCTAAGGTCTGGTAGCTCCCTCGTCCTCTCTGCATGTGAGAACGGAGGGCGGAGCAGGTCCAGCGCCTGCGACCGAGTGGCTGGAGGTGGCCAGCGTGGGCGGGGACAGGGCCCCAGCCCTGGTGACTGACCCCAGGCTTTCCGCCTAGCAGATCAGGAGGTGGTTTCAGAATGCACCCAGGACAGCAACCGGCGGTGCCAGTGCAGGACGGGCAGCTTCTACTGTGACTCCGAGGACTGCGTGGAGACCTGCCGCCGCTGCTCCAGGTGCCGGGCTCGGGGCCGCCTGCTGGGCCCTGCTCCCCGCCCACTGCCGTCTGCTTTGGCCACTTAGGGAGCTGTCCGCAGTTTTCCCACCTGCCACGTCCAGGCTCCGAGGATTAAGTCACAATGGCCCGGCCATTTCCGCCTCTGGCCACCCTGGGCCCATGCTCAGTTCCTCCCATAGTGACCGAGCCCCTGGTGGTCTGCAGGTGGAGCCACAGGCTTCAACCCCCCTAGTGCCAGGGACAGGCAGCCATTGCTTGTGGACAGCGATGGGTCCCTGACGGGTAGAGGCCATCAGGGGCTATTGCAGGCAGGACTCCGGAGCAGTGGCCCTGAGGGAGAGCAGATGGGAGCCGTAGAAAGTTCTGGAGGAAGAGAGCTCTGAGCAGGGAGAATAGCAGTGAGTTCCGTGCCCTGGGACAGCTGAATGATCCCTGTCACTGCCTCTGTCCTGGGCTTTGCTGTCACAAAGCATCAGCACTGACTGGCTTTGAACAACACGGACACGGGTCCTTTCACAGTCTGGAAGGCCCACACCCAGATGTCGCATGGCCACGCCCCTGGGAAGGCCCGGGGACAGCCTGCCTGCCTGTGCCGCTTTGGGTGGTGGCTGGTGCTCCTTGGCTTGTAGGCGGGTTGCTGCCACCTCTCCTCCTGTCCGCACACCGACTTCTGCATCTTTCAGTCTCTCTGTCCCACCTCCTCTCTGCGCACAGACTTCCCTCCTGTAAGGATGGGACTGCTGAGGAAGGCCTGCCTGCTCCGGTACGACCCCCCGAACCCACAGAGTCCACATTTCCAAACACGCTTTCCTTCTGAGGTTCCGGGGGGCATGGACTTGGGGGGCGCCGTCCGGGGGACACTGCAGTGGTAACGCCTCTTGCAGAATAGCTCCCTTTTGTGAGGCCCGTTGGGGGGTCTCCAGTACAGCTCTGACCTCGTTGACCTGTCGGCTCTCATACCTGACAAGCCCACAGTCGGGGTGGCCTGCAGATTGGGTTAGATCAGGGCCCTGGCTCCTCTCACCTCGCTTGCTGTCCCCGTCTCGTGGGCTTCATCTTGGGGCTGACCTCCCTCTTGGTAGAGACAGCTACTGAAGGCCCCC
>PVJI01013057.1:0-49104 GCA_004026765.1 Micronycteris hirsuta | reverse complement strand
CCTGCCGCCAGGCTGACAGCCCCAAGTCCTCTTCAGCCTGCAGCTTGTTTCACAAACTGGAAAACTCAAAGATGGGGCCACTGAGTGGTTTTCTTTTGTCCCTTCACCTGTTGGAAGGTGAATCTGGGGCCAGGGCTCCTGTCTCCTGAGGCCCCCCCGCCCCGCTTTATTTCCCGTCAGGCTTCAGCCAGGGCCCTCCATGAGGCTGTGGGAGCCCTCAGGGCACCTCTGGCTGGCCTGCGAACCTGTGCGCACCTGTGCACGGTCAGCTAGCGGAAGGACACCTGTGTCTGCTGCCCGCGCCATCTCCAGCCCAAGGAGAGGGCTGCAGTGGACTCTCCCTGACGGTGGGTGGGTATCATTTGTTGGTAGACTTCTTTCTTTCCTGGAGTGTTAGAAATAGCCAACATTGGACAGATAAAATCCCTGGGCAAGAGACTGCACTTTCCACCTGGGGGGTTCTATACTTTGGGGTCCTTCAGACCTCTGAACCTAAACCTCAAAGCAGAACCAGCGCAGGAACCAGTGCTATGCTCCTGGTGGGCCTTTTCTGTGTCAGAAAGGAGGGGTTTCTTGGTGCTGGTCTCACCGTGGGGCTCACTAGAAAGAGCCCTTGGGAATCTAAGTGATCACGTTGCCTTGCTTCATGTGGAGAAGTTACTTTGAAAGAAAAGAGGGAATAGTTTGTCTTTGGAGAGTGGAGACTATATTGTCCTTTGATGTTGAGTGGATGGTGACCTCAGAGCCACTCCCATGCTGTGGACTTGAGGGGCAGGGTCGGGGCATCACCAGATGCAGCCCTGTGCCCTCCCCTGGGGTTCTCTGAGGGTGTGCAGGTTGGCCTGGACCCATGTCGGGGCTGTGTGTGACCAGGGAGGGAGGACAGCGAGGACGACAGAGCCCGGAGTCTAGCACCTGACTGGTTAGCATCACACTGACCAGCTTGATTCACCCACAGGCCCTTGGAGCTGCTGCAAGTGCAGAGGGGAGTGGCTGATAGAGGCCCGAGGAGTGCAGGGGGTGGGCTGATGCACACAGCATGCTGTCAACGTCAGGGTCTTTCCTCCTAAGAAAACGTGGATGATCCCATCGCTTGGTTTCGATGTGTTGAATCTCTTACCGCAGTCTTAACTGAATGTACCAGTATACTGGGGTCCCAAGTGTGGTGTCCTTGGAATGCCTTCCCAGGATGCCCCGGTGTGCTGTGGCCTGCAGGTGTGGTGTCCCAGAAGGCCTTCCCCCTCATGGGGTGCACAACTGGCCTTCACAGTGGAAGTGGGGGATGCTGTCTCTCTGCAGGTTTTCCAGCATCACCTGTTCCTGGAAGTTCACACACACAGACGGATCTGTTTCTCTCCCACGGTGAGAAAAAGGGGCCCGTGTGGTTGGAGGCGGTCGCATTTTGGTGGCGCATCCTCTCCACTGGCGCCTTCGGCTCCCTGTCCCAGCATGCCGCCCACAATGAAGTGGTTTATAACCTGCAGGAGTGCTTGTGTTTTTCCCAGCGCTTCATGTCCCCAAGAATGGCGCCATTCCCAGGAGTGTCCGGTTTCTCTCTGCCATTCACCAAGCCCCACACCAGCCTTAAGCAGCAAGAACTGGTTTTGCAGAGTAAACGGATACCTCTGGGTATCCTGCACAATAAGGATGGGGGCTTAATAAGTTACGGGACCTTTGAGGAGGCAGAATGACCCTGGGCTCCTCCCTCCTCCTCCCCACCCCCTTTTCCTGGCTCCTTAACACTTGAGTGAGCCAGGAGAATGAGGGAGGGCCCTGTCTTTCCTGGGCTTGGGGAGGAGGGCTGGATCAAAGAAAGCCGAGCTTGCCTGGAGCCCTTTATAGCCTCTGAAGGTCCTGGCCGACCCCCTGCTGGAGCAGGACTTGCCTGGACTCCTTGGCAGATGAGCCTTTCACCCGGCAGAGCGAGGGCACGGGGGTGGCTCTTCCCTGCCATCTCCAGCTCTGAGTGGATGACCGGAGCTTCTGCAGGCAGCTGTGGGCCTTGAGCTTCCTCGGGTTTGGCAGGAGGGCCTGGGGCTTGGGAGCGTGGCCGGTGCTGAAAGGGGCTCCTTCGGGAGGAATCTGATTGGACCCAGAGGCTGTGGTCAGTACAGGAGGAGCTGCCAGTGGGGAGGACAGTCCTCACCTTGGACAGAGCAGGCCGGGATTTCAGGAGTGAGGTCCTCATTCTCTCCCTGAGGGGCCCCCAGACCCCCGGGCAGTGGGGGCCCCCTCCTTTCCGGCCTGTGCCACAGATTACAAAGCAGCACAGGCAGATGATGCTGTGTGTCCTGAGTAAGATAAATCAGGACTTATGGCTGGTGGCAGGGGCCGGGTTTGCAGGCTGTGGTCTCTCTTTCCTTGAATTTTCTGTAGGAGACCAGACAGTCTCCGGGACCCAAGAAGCATCCTCTGATGCCTGCACCCCCTTCGCAGTCTGAAGTCAACCTTGGTGGCTGCATCTTCTCCACTCTTCTATATTCTCTCTCTCTCACCTGCTGGAAGGCTTCCTTGGGGCCCCGTGTGGATCGTGCTCGGCCCTGGGCCCCGGGGAGGGATGGAGAGACAAGCGAACGTCATCATCTCTGCTCTGGAGGAGCCCAGGGTTGAGATTCCGTGGAGCAGAGGCTGAGCTGGACATGAAACGGCTCCTGAGGGCCTTCACCTGAAGAACCCTTCAGAGTCTGCTATTCCTAACGAAGGGGACAACTCCGGAGTCCAGATGTTCTGGGGAAGGAGGTATTGTTCCCAGTCTTGCCACTAGTTTGTCCCCGGTCTCCTCCCAGACGCTGTGTTGTGGGACCCACTGTGTTTACAGTGTCCTTAGAAACTACCGAGCCCAGGGAGTGGCAGGTAGGCTCACGCTTGGGGGCAGGTGGGTCAGTAGGGGCTGCCCTGAGTGCCGTGCAGACGAGGGTTAGGGGGCCGCGGCCTGGATCCGCGGGAAAGGGCGCCGTGATTGGCTCATGCTGTCTGCCGTGGCGGCGGGATGAGGCGGGTCAGAGTGCTGCCTGCACGGTGTTGTTTCCGACTTGACCACTGGAGAAACTGAGGCCCAGGGACGTAGTGACTTGTCTCTGTGTTAAACGGGTCTGGGACTGGAACCCGAGGCTGCTGAGTCTCAACCCAGCGCTCCTTCTATCGTCCTGTCCCTGAAGTGCCAACCCATCCTGGCTGGAGAGGCCTGACATCCAGCACAAACACGGAGGAAGAAGTGCCGACGGGCCCTGATAAAACGGCTGTTCGGAAAACACACTGGAGGAGGGATTGGGAAGGAAGCGGGGACACGGGCTCAGTGAGCTGGGCCTCGCAGGCAGTTCTGCCGGCCCCGCCGTGAGCTGTGAGCACGCTGCTGGCAAGGCTGGGACCCCAGGGCAGGAACCGTTCAGGTTTTCAAGCATGTCCCGCAGTAGCAGGAAGAACGTGTAACTTTACAGGCACAGAGAACGCAGAGAAGAAAACATCCTACACGAAGGATTCTTTCCATGTTTCCCGACGGGTTTGCCACACCTGCTGTGTCCCCAGCACCTGGGCGCTGGTGTTTCTGAGACTTGGGGTGTGTTCCCCGTGCGGCCCCTTTGGTGATGTGTGATGGGTCTGGGTCCCATGGCACCCTTGTTAGGATTGGGGGGATGGGAAACTCAGATGCCCCGAAGAGAAAGCCCCTGCCCCTGTAATTCTGGGCAGCCAGGCAGGTGCTTCCCCGGGAGCCGTGTGTGACGCAGGCAGGACATTTTCCATGATGGCAGCAGCAGCCCCCCAGCAGGTTAAACCAAGAATGGGTTGGGCACACCTTGCTTCCCATCCTGATTCTTAGCGCGTTTTTCTCGCTGGACAGGAAGTCTCTCTGGCCCTTACAAGAGTTGCTTGATTTTTCCACCAATCTTGTGTAACTACACCTTCACGTGACATTAGCCCCCCCCAGTGCCACACTGTCTTTGGCCAGTGGTTGGAGTCACAGGAGGAGGAAATAGAAACCTACCTGGGACTGCAAACCGGAAGCTCTCCTGGGGTGTCTGTCTGCAGGTTTCACCAACAGGGATTCTGTGTCCTCGTTCCACCCGCCCCTTCTCCCCCCCCACTCACCTTCCCTCCCACTGTGGGGCTGGCCTCCCTCCAAAAACGTCGAGCGCTTCATTTTGAAAAGCACATAGGAAAGAAATGTTTAAAGCATGCAACTGTGGTTATGTATGAAAGTGCCAGCCCTCTTCAGAGATGCGTTCTGATGGAGGGGTGAAAATACAGGATGCTGGAGTTTGCTCTGAAATTCCTTTTGTTACATAACAGAAAAAGCCGGAGGAAGCAGAGCTTGCCCGTGTTGAACTGCAGTGATGGGTATAAGGTTGTCCCTCCTTTTATTTACATTGGAAGCGTTAAAAGTGCGTGGGATTCTGCGGAAGCCTTCAGGCTGTGCGTGGTGTTTGCGCTCTGTGGTGGCTTTGCCTGCGTGGGGACGCACGTCTGACCCCCGCGCCGGCGCTCTGCTCTCACGCCCTTGCTTCCTCCTGCTTCTTGATCATGGATGTGCCCCTTTATGTGGCGTTTTCTCGACATGTGCAGTGTGTTCATCCACCCCAAGATGACCAGACTTCTACCAGTGGCATTTTACAGAGGTTTTTGAGTGCTCTGGTGTAAACAGTCATGTGGGTTTTGTTTTCACGGGACATTTGTTGAGCACCCGTATGTGAAGACAGAAACATGCGGACATGCGTGACGTTGGGGGGTGGGCCGCCAGTCTCAAGACCACGCCAGAGCTGGGAGGTGAGCCCCAGGAGGAGGGCCTGTTAGGGTCCCACCCCATAGCGTGGAGGCGCTTCCTCCCGTGGGCCGGTCCAGTGCCTAGCCGGCTCGCCCTGTTCTGATGTCCTGTGACACTGAGATGCAACCCCAAACCCCTCTGCCTGTACTTGAATTTTCTCATCCTGTTCTCAGAGTAGACCTGTTCTCCAGTGATTAACCTGCTTAAGGGCAGAGGCGGTTCCACTGTTCTGTGTGTGGGTTCCTAGCAGGCCCAGTGGAAATGGGGAACGAGGGAGGCCCTCCAGTGGGAGGCCCACTCACGGGGGCGGGTACCAGCCCTGGCTGTGGAAGGCTGTCACTTGCACTTAGGAGGTGCAAGCCAAGGAGGACAGCGGGTGCTGGAAGGGAGTGGGAGGAGGTGGGCTTGCACTTGGGTGGCACCGTCCGCATCCTGCTCATGTGGCCTTGCTGAGGTGACGTGCGAGAGTCAGGGGCAGTCAGCAAAGGAGCGAGGGAACACTGGCCGTGGGAGACCAGGGAGACCTGCGGAGGCTCATCCTGTGGGCCCGTCCCCTGGCCCTGGGTGACAAAGGCTGGATCCTGTACAGACTGGCCTGCGGTGTCTGTGTTTCAGCTCTTGACCTTGCACTTGACCCTGTTGAGGTGTCCTCCTTTGGTGTAATCCTCTGCCTGCTCTGTCATCCTTACCCTTTCCGCCTCTCCCTCCGGCGAGAGTTGGCCTGTTGAACAGGAGGCCTTGGCCGCAGGGGCACTGGGTTTGAGAGTCAGGTTGACTGAAGGTCAAGACCCACACATTAGTTTGGTCCCTGCAAAGGGGCCACTGACCCAGGGGAGTCAGGGAGGATCAAAGCTCTTGGTGAACTCTAGCGTGACGTAAATGTTGTGTTTCTTGTCCACTGCCAGAGGGAGTGCACACTGGTGCAGCCCCTTTGGAAACCAGTCCGGAATTAACGCCTGAGTTCACCACCCACATACCCCGCAGCCCGGCCCGTTTCAGGCCTAGGTGTGTGCCCGAGAGAGACTTGTGCAAGAGGGTTCGAGGCCTTTCTGTTCACGGCAGCGAAGCCTGGAACCGGCGCAGCGGCCCATCCGTGGGGGATGGGCAAGTACGCTGGATGGGGCCGCACAATGGAATATCATGCAGCTGCCCAGACACATTAACTGCAGCCCCCCGCGGTGCTGTGGGTGGGCTTCGGGAGCATCGTAAATACCAGGCCAGAGAGCAAGGGCTCCCAAAGATGACCTGCGGCACTGCTCCGCTTCTTACAAAGTTAAGAGCAACCAAAATGAATGTACTTTTTAGGAATATTTACCAGATACTGTAAAACTGGAACAAAGAGAGGAGAGCGAGGGAGTGGGTGCTTCTGATTGAGGTTGATGGTGTCCCGGGTGGGAGAAGGTGGGGGTGGGATGGGGGCACCATCTGGTTGGAAGGAGGTTATTGTCAAGGTCTCAGCCTTTGTTTTGGGTGGTGGGTTTGCAGGTGATTACATTGTGAAAAGTAACTAATTGAAAGGGAGCCGTGTGGGCCCGCAGATGAGTGTTATGTGCCAAGGATTGTGATTAATAATTAACCCAGTTCTGCGCCTGTGAGGCCAGCACTGCTCCCCGCCCCAGTCAGTTGACCGGCCTTGGGGTGGAGCCTGCCTCTCCATAGTTCCTCCTCCCACCCCCCCACCCCCCCACTTCTGTCGCTGCCCGCTGCCTGTGTGTCCAGCTCAGGTCTCCCTCCACAGTGCCCGCGGGCCGGAGTGACCTCGGCCGCCTGGGGCTCTGCTCTCCCTCAGCACTTCTTTCCTGTCTGTGTGACACAGTCTGTGTCTCCTCGTTAGAGACGGCTTCACCTGCTAATCATTTCCACTTGTGTGTATCTCTCTAACGAGATGGTAATTTCCCAGAGGCCAGAGGGCATACTTGATCCCTCTTATGTCGCCGCTGATGACTCCCCAGCTCCTGTTCACCCCCTTTTTCCTTAATAAAAGAACCCCCAGCACCCCTCCAGCGAGGCACGGCTCTGCAGCCGAGTGAGGTGGAGGTGGCAGTGCACCTCTCGTCCCCTTCCTCCTCCTCGCTGCCCGAATGCCGCCCAGTGCCCGCCTCCCTGGCGCCCTGGGGTGGGGGGCCCTCATGCTCTGCCTGTCTTCTGATAGCTTGAATCTTAGTCAAGTCACTGTTTTCAGGTCTGTGGTGCTCACAGGTGACTGTAACCCTTGGGGATGTATCGCATAAGCACCCCTGACCCCCAGGGAGATTCCTGACGATTGCCCTATGAGTCCTGGGTCTTAAAAGGTCAGCAGGCTCTTAAATGGGCATCTGTACTCCAAGGAGCTGGCTGCCATTGGGCCCTGTGCTCCACTCACCGCCAGTGACTTGGGCAAGTCACTTCACCCCTCTGAGCTTCACTAATGCAGGGACTTAGGGGCTGTGCCTGAGGACATGCCAGAGTTCAGCGGCCGAAATCATCAGCCGTTGAGTGCTGCGTGCCCCGGACTCGTAGTTCGTGAACTGCAGTTTTCACTCCGGACCTCCAAGTTCAGGAGCTCCACCACCGAGGCGTAGGCTCACCTCGCGGCCTGCCCTGAGCAGCGGTGCCACATCCCAGAAATGGACTTAGAGTCCCCCGTCACTCACCAGTGCCTGTTGAAGGCGCCCCGTTCCGGCCTGATGCTGCCAGCCCTTGGTGGGGACTGCGACCCCTCTACCCTCTAGAGAAGCTCAGGGCTGACGGTGTGAGATGGGGTGAGTTTGCTTTTTCAGGTGGGGGTGCTTTATCCTGGCCTCTGCTTCTCTCGATTTGATTCCTCCACTAGCCAAGAGCAGTGTCTTGGTGGGCACAGGCGAGGACCCCTCTGCAGAAGGGCAGGCGGCTCTGCCCGGGACGGCGAGCAGAGGAGGGGGGCTCGTGTGTGGAGTGGCAGCCTGAGTGACCAGGGCAGTTCTGTACCATGCCCAGTGTCCATCCTCGTGTTCCCGGGACTGGGTGGCTGAGGGACCACAGTGTGACTGTTGGCAGGAGAGGCTTCTCCTACTCCAGCGGGCTGGGGGTCAGTGGGCAGTCAGCTGTGGACTGAGCCAGCCCTGCAGCTTGCCCTGCCACTGTCTTCCCAGCGGTCCCTGCTGGGAGGGTGCACATCCTGTCCTCCTGTGCCTTCCCTCTGCTCCCAGATGGGAGGCGGGATTTGCAGCGACCAGCGGCTGGCTGTCCAGAATTCTTCTCTCCTGGGCGTCCGTCCATTCAGGAAAGGTTTGTTTAGAGCCTTCCCCGTGGCTGACCAGGGCACCCCAGCCCCTGACTCCGAGCTCACTGGTCAGGGTGGTTGGTAAATGTCTGTGTCCACCCTGAGTCTGCGTTCCCAGAGGGCGGCAGGGATCCTGTCTGCGTTCACATGCCACCACATCACCAACTCCGAGCACGCTGTCTGGAGCAGATCCCACTCTGCAAATATGTGTCAAACAAGTGAACAAACGAGCGAACAAGCGAATGGATGTGAGAGCGGGGCAGTTTAGGAGTGTATGAAGCACAGAGGAGCGTGCCGAGGCTGAGGGGGCAGACGCAAAGAACCCCCGGAAGCCAGGCGTGCAAGTGCCCTAAGAGGAACACTTGGTATTTTGAGAGTCAGAACACAATTGCTCGGGGCAGGAAGCCCTCCATGCTTCTGGATGGCCTGTCCTTGGGCACCAGCCTGAGTAACCAGGGAAGCCTTTCCTGTCACTGCAGAGTCATGGGGGTACACACTGTGAACCCCCAGACTGGAAGAGCCAGGTCCCAGCCCCAGCCGGGTCCTCACTAGGCAGGTGACCCGAGGCCTGTTCTCGCCACGTGCGTCTCAGTGTGCTCTTACATAAAGCGGTGCGGTGCCTGCGCTGACCCCACTGCACATGGAAGGTGCTGGACCCGAGTGGGGTGTTCTTCACACGTACACCCCATGCTTATCAGAGCCTCGCCTCGCCCGGGGGTGCTTCGTTAATGTGCATAAGTGAACTTCCTCTCTGTTTTCAGCCTGGGCTGCAAGAGTCCACTTGCACGGGGACCAGGGTGGGTGCCAGCTGTCCTCCTGCTCTATTTGGGCTCAGAAACAGCCGGTGCAGGTGCCTTTATTTTTCTGAAGGGCGGGCTCTCAGCTGGCCCTGCGGGAAGTCCAAGCCGCTGGCCCGCCCAGTGACCATGTGTCAGGGTGGGTCTGCATGCCTTCATTTCCTGCCTCCTCCCCAGTGTCCTTTGATTCTGATGGTCCTCATGCCCACCTGACCCACGTTAAAAGAAAAGGGGGCGTTTTCTTAGTCCCCGGGTCAGAGCCACACACAGTAGGGACCCCGTCGGTGTAACCGAAGGGCCCTGTGTCTGTCCTGTCCTTTAGGATCCACGTTCAAGCTGTTCACACAGCCGGCACGTGTGCCAGCGCTGGGACAAGTGGCCCTTCCTCGGCTCATCTGACCATGAGCCCCTCCCCGTGCCAGGCCCTGGGAGGCCGTGGGGAGGGAGACAGTCCAGGTCCCCACCCTTGGGAGCCCACAGCCAGGTGAAAAGACTTAGAAAGTGAAGCTGGTTTCTCAGAGGAGGCTCAGTCCACTGCTTCATAGTTAGAGACAGATAATTACTGGTCCCTTCCCCACACCCCGTTCCCCTGGCTTATCACATTGGTTACATAAGGGAGTGGCGCAGCGTCTTCATTCCTGGCCCAGACAGGCGTCACTAATCGATCGTGGCCCTCTGCCCCTGAGCCCAGACCTGGCTTCAGAATCCTTCCCCACCCGGCGCTCCAGCCAGCCGCCACCCGCCCCCTGTGCTTGGCGCGCAGGCTTGACAACTCCTGATAACCTCTGGTGTCATGGTGAGTTAGTTGCTCGTGTGAGGGCTGCTGGTGCCCCCCAAGTCTTCAGAGTGGGGCATCCGACCACAGGAGCCCACTGTAAACACTTGGGGCTGTTGGCAGTGGCCTCAGCGGTCAGGCCCGGCACCCCAGCCTCCTGCCAGGTGAGAACGCACAGCCTGTTTCAGCGGCACGACCTTCCCACGTGCCGTTCCCTCGGCCTGGAACTCCCTGACTCCACGTCTCACCTGGCTCGCGCCTCTCCTCCCCGCTGTTGGGTCACCGGCCAGTTACGTAAGCCGCAGGCCCTTGTGGTCCACCTGCCTGTGTGAGCCTCGCTTTCCTTCGCTCTCGGTCGCGCTGCCCTGCTCTGCTTCATTTTTCTTCTCAGCCCTTAATGCCTCCTGGCACATGCATGTGACATTGTATGTGCCTCCTCGAATCCCTCATTTACTGCAGTTTCCCCAGTGGTCAGAAACACTTCGTGGGCACACGGATTTGCGCTGACAAATTGCTGGTGAACAGGAAGTACCACCTGCCGTTTAGGATTAAATGAGATGATACATACCGTGTCTAAACCAGCCTCTGGCTCATTAGGCATGCTGATTTACTATCCTTCAAAAGAAAGTGTTTTTGCCCTGGCTGATATAGCTCAGTGGATTGAGCCCGGACTGAGAACCAAAGGGTCCCGGTTCGATTCCCAGTCAGGGCACATGCCTGGGTTGCAGGCCAAGTCCCCAGTGAGGGCCATGTGAGAGGCAACCATACATTGCTGTTTCTTTTCCTCTCTTTCTCCCTACCTTCTCCTCTCTCTAAAAAAGTAAATAAATAAATTGTTTAAAAAAAATTTCTTAAAAAAAAAAAAGTGTTCTTGGCGCTCTGGAAGGAGAAAGGCGTGTTCCATGGCCTGTCCGCGGTCCTGAGGCGTCTGTGCCTCCCTGTGGTCAGTTTAGCCAGCAGTTGGTGATCATCTGCTGTGGGCAGCCCGTGCAGAGGCCTGAGGGTGGGGAAGGGAGCGTTCAGAGGTGAGCACGCCACAGCACCTGTCTCTGAGACCCTGAGGTTCCCAGTCACCTTGATTGTGGGGTTCAGGGTGGTGCCGGGCTTGGGGGGCACAGATAAAGAAGTGATTATTTCCAACCAAGGGGTGCGGGTAGGGAAGGAGGTGGAGGGGAGTGTTGCCGGGTGGAGAGCGTTGCATTAGGTGTCGGGGGCACGTCAAGCCACCACAAGCCCCTGCCCGCCCCCCAGAGTGGCAGGCAGCTGCCTAGAAGTTGATACCATCTGTTGAGATTTTCACTTCCTGCTGTGATGTTAGTCATTATAAACTGGTCTTTCTTCGCCTGCCTGCTCCCCAGTTTTCAGTGTGTCCTGAGTTACCCTCCCCCAGTTTCCTGCATAGAGTGAACTTGGTGATGGAAGAACTCTCCAGAGTGGCCTGCTCCTTCAATGACGTCTGATCATTTGTTGCAAACTCCCATGATGAGAAACGACCGGTTCACAAAATTTGTTCGCTAGTGTTGTCTGTTCAGTCTGCAGTTTGTTTTCTTTGTTTTTTGTTTTGTTTTTTTTAGGGGGGGGCTTTTTAAAGCAGGGCCTGTGGGGGTTGGTAATAGTTTTACCTTGCCCACTTATCTGCTCTGGAGGACTCACGGTTCCCTTGGTGTTCACATAGAACTTGACCTACCTCTCTTCAGCCTTTATTATTCTCCAAGGCACAGACTGTGTGGCTCTGCCCAAGGCTGGCATCACTCACCAGCCAGGCACAGACCTGCCCTGGTGTTCTCGGCACGGGACCTGCCAGCCCTTCGAGGTGCAGGCTTTTCCTCTGCGACCAGAGGGAAAAGTCGGAAAGTGAGAGTGAGGAAGGAGCCGTCTGGTGATCCTGCTCAGCCCCTCCTCCTGCCTGATTCTAAGCCCTGAGCGAGCCACGGAGAAGGGACGGGGTTCGGGGCGAGCCCGGGGGTGGATGGGATGCCCGAGTCCATGAGGAACCCAGGGTGAGCTCTCACACTCCGGTAGCTGGACGTCTTCCTTGATGGGCTTCACTTCTCGTCCCTGCAGGCCTCCTGCGTTCGAGCGCCACGGAGCTGCTCTAGGCTGGGGCCTTGAAGCAGGAGGCAGGCGTGTGTGTTCTCACCACGCGTGTCTGGAACAGCGCCCGCTGGGACCACGTGCCAGGTGCTCTGCGTGGTCTCCTGTACGTTAGCCGTGCTGCCCACCCACCCAGCCACCGGAAACTGAGCACCGGGGTTAAAGCAGAGGCCCAGTGGCCACGGGCTCGTGGTGGACCTGCCCAGGGGACTCCAGAGCCACTGCTGCCACCTGAGCAGGGGTTCTGGTTGCCATTTGTCCTGGGACTGCAGAGCAGGGTGGGGAGGACCCCAGCGCCTGTGCTGGGAGACATAAGGAGGGGAGAGTGCCTTCTGCTTCCTTCACCTTTGTTTCCGCCGTCACGACCTCCAGTACACACACACACACACACACCTGGAGGGCACCTGCTCCTCTTTGTTCCCCTTTCAGTGCAGCACCACCTCCTCCTGGAAGCCTTTCTGGATTAGTCCTGCCCAGGTGCTCCCATTGTCCCCTGGCTCAGATGCCTCTCACCAGCTTTGGGCACTGGACTTGCCAGCAGGTCTGTCTGCTCCCAGGCTGGGGATTCTGCAAGGCCAGGGCCAGGCCTGTGCACACACCCTGGACACCCTCACTGCTCCCGGTCAGCTGTGTTGAGTGTGTCTGTCTGCATTTCCTGGATTTGAGAATAGGGTCTTGTCTGCCTACACTGCCCCCTGCCCGCTCCAGCCAGCACACCACCTGCTGCCCAGTGGTGTAAACAGGGAGTGAAAGGCTGCCTGCCGCTCTCCCTGCCCTGGGGAGATGGATTTGGGGGCCTGGCTGACTCTGGAGCCCTGGTGCATTCCATCCTGTGAGGCTCAGGCTATGGGCGGGTGGGGGTGGGGGCCTAGCTTCCCCACCTGCCTTTCCCCGCCCTCGCAGGTCCCTGCAGGGCTGGCAGGTCCCAGCAGGCTGCCACCTGCAGCTGGAGCTCCCTGCCACACTCTGCACCCCTCCTCCGGCACACCCCCTGAGAGGGGGGGCCCCAGAGCTGCACTGTCAGGCGGCGAGTGTGGGTGGCAGGGTGGGGGTGGGTGCGGTAGGCCCAGGGTGAGCAGTGGGCGGGACAAAGGCGCCCCAGTGGCTGTCTCTATGCCACATTACCCCCAGCCAGCCACTGGCTGAGACAGGAAGGCCCCACCTGTCCCACTGAGCACTGTGCTCAGGCCCAGGGTGGAAGGTGCCTGGGGAACTAGCCTAGAGCCCCCACCTGATGAGGGTGCAGGGGAGCCTTTTGGGTTCCAAGGAGCTGGTGGTGTTGGTGACTCTTCCAGCCCATGTGGTGAGCACGCCTGGCCTGCTGTGACCCCCACTGTGACCCTGGCTGGTGGGTGGGGCCGGCTGTTAAGCCCTGCAGCCTGGCTTGCTTGCTTATAGACAGGATTGTTGACTTTTCCAAGGAGCTCAAAGAAAGGGGCTTAGAGCTGCTGATTCAAAGTTGTGAGATTCCTCCCCGCTGTAAACCCGTATAAACCGGGGCTCCTCACATCAGCCCCAGCTGCAGACAGCTGCTGTTCCGAGTCGGGAAGAGGGCAGGGCAGCCCAGCGCCGGCCCAGGCACCGAAGGGAGAGGGAGAGGACGGCCACCCCTCCCTCCCTATCCCTGGCCTGATCTCCTCAGCCCTCCCCCGAAGCCCCACCCCAGGGCGGGCCTGTCCCTAGGAGGCCCGCAGTGCACTCTGTTAAATGAAGTGCATCCCAGGAGACCTGGCGTCTGGGCCTGAATGTGATGCTGGGCCCTCATGGTTTTCTTCTCTGGGCCTCAGTGTCCCTGCTTTGCAGATGATCTGCCTGGCTCTTCTGGTGCGAAAATGCCTTCTCACCCACACCCGCTGCTGGCTGGGACCTGTGTACACAGGTGGAGTGTGCATCCACCTGCAGGTCCGTCTTGGTCCCCAGTGCCCCGTGCTCGCCCCACCCTGCACCTGTGGCTGCTGAAGGCATCACCGCACGAGTGTGTTCCTAAAGCCCAGCTCTGGCCACTGATGACCAGGCTCGGGCTTACCGGGTAAGATGGCCCCTGAGATGCCATTTGTGGGTAGCAGCAGTTCCCGGAGCAGATGAAAGCAGTGCCCCACCCCTGCTTCCGGGGCTGCTCCCACCACCTCCCTGGTGCAGGGGCTCAGAACAGGCGCTTCCTGGCATCAGATAAGACGGCTGCACCCGCAGAGTAACCCCAGGTGTCATACCAGCCCTAAAGGAGGGCGGCAGGTGCTCGTGGGGATCCCTGAGGTGTCCTCCAGTCCCGTCCCTGCCGGGTTTCCCCTGGGTTCTTCCGGGACGCCTTGGGCACTTGCCTGTTTTCAGAGTTGGCAGCCCTGGGTCAGTAACCCCATAAAGGCACGCTGTGCTCCCCGTGCCAGCCCCGTGTCCCCTTTTCCAGCCCCCCCTCCTCTGAAGGAGCTGAACATCTCTTCGAGAGAGTCCTAGTCCCCGTCCCCTCACAGATGAGGGTGGCTCAGAGAGGGATGGCGACTTGCCTGAAGTCACACAGCAAAGCAGCTTTGCCCTTGCGTGGCGATGTTTGCGTTTCCACATGCTCCTTCCCACAGGTCTCCTCCTCCTCCATCAGCTCAAGGGAAATGTTTGCTTTTCTTTCTGCGAACAGTGGGCTGGGTTTGTTCCGTGAACACAGCCACGCGGACCGACGGATGCGGATTCCCAAGAAGGGGTTTGCTGATGATGCGGTGACTGCGGACGGCCTGAGCTGGTGGCCTCAAATTGCTGGGCCCTGAGGTGCCATGTGACCTAGTTAGGGAGCCGGTGCTGCCGGGCTGGTGAGGCGCGAGCAGGTCTCAGGCCTGGGGGACCCCAGATTAATTGAGACGAGGCGGAACAGATGGCTCGAATCTATCAGCAGCTTTGTGTGACAGTCTCTCAGCATGAAAGCACTTCATTGCCCACTCGTTCCGCCAGGGCCCCTGCCCCGGCGCAGGCAGGAACGGGGCAACAAGGAGAGCCCGTCCTGATGGAATTACGGGCCCGTGGCCTGAGGGCCGGCCTCCGAGGATAAACCATCAGGCTCACCACTCCTCTCAGCGGCCAAATTAGAAAACTGCGCTCCCGGCGGGCTTTCCCAGAGAGTGGGCTGTGGAGCTTAGTCTGGGGGTCAAGTCCCTGCTCTCAGATGGGGTGTGACACCGTGGGTGGGGGGCACGCTTGGTGGGGGGTGGGAGCAGCAGGTTGTCACTGTCACGAGTCACTAGGGAAGGGATGACGCCCGTGGGCTGCGGACAGTGCCCTGGTCTGGCCATCAGGAGCTCAGTGTGGTATGGGGGGACAGCTCCCGGCCCAGAACGTCCACCCCTGCCCCTGCTCTGGGTCCTGCCGTCACACCCCATCACAGCATTGTGCCACCGTTCCCTCAGACTGGAAATTGCAGTGGTTCTCGTCCTGACCATCTCACACGCATGCTGGGCAGGGAACAGAGATGAGCCCCTCCCTGTGGTTGGGGGGTGTTTGCCAGGCCAGGTTGTCAGGAATTTTCGTTTGGGTGAAGAGTTGTTAAAGCGTGTTCAGGAGCCCTTCGTGGCCAGCCGGGGCGGGAGGTGTGGAGCCGTGCTCGGTGATGGCATGAGCCCAGACCCCAGGCTGCCTGCAGGGCCCTGACCGTGGGGGCCGCGGGCGTCTCAGCCTTTCGGAGCTCCAGAGGCATCTCCCCCTAGCGAGAGAGGCGCAGGTGCTGGCACTGTTACTCTGTGGGTTAGAAGTCTCTCCTCCTCCCACCGGGCGCTGCAACGGGGCCAGCTCGCGTGTGGGGTTGCACCCGTTGCGTGGCTCCTGCAGCTTAGCGATGGAAAAGCGGCCTTGCTTTGCATCCTTGGCTCAGAAAACTATCGCACTGGGGACTTTGCAGTTGGAAAGCAGGGTGTATTCAAACCAGCATTGCAGGTTCACTTGGAGATGTTTTTAACTTGTTAGTTAGCATCTCCAGACTGCGGGATCTTCAGGTGTGTACGTGGGAGCCGGCTTCACCAGGTTTCAGGGCACAGGAGGCAACAGCAGAGCTGTCCTGGTCCCGGAGCAAAGCACTTGGGTCCCTCGATTATGTGAGAGAGAGCAAGCGAAGACACTTCTTCCAGAAAGGGCATTTGTTTTTCAAAAACTTACTCGGTATAAATTCTGAGGGATACTTTCTGCTCAGTCTAATTTTGTCCACTGTCACTCTTAGCAGCTTTTGGCTGCCCCTGAGTGGGAACATGTGAAAGTGCCGCCGAAGTGGGCAGGTAAGCATTAGGAGTTGAGAGGAAAGGAAATCAGACGTGACGAGGGACTTCGAGGGTGGCTGCATGGAGGAGGTGGCATTTTGCTGAGCTCTGGAAGAAGAGTAGGCCTCTGACTGGGGGTAATCAGGGCCGGGGATGTGTGAGGAAGAGAGCCCCAGCTGCAAACGCGGGGTGTGGAGAGGACAGTGTCATCGAAGGCTTGACTTGCTGGCCTTGCCCAGCAGTCAGTACATTTCCCAGCACTCTCCTTTACCTGGGGGGCTCCTCAGCATTCTCTCCAGCCCCGCTCTGAAGCTGCCTCCTCTGGGCCGTCTTCCTGGACTTGTCTGGGCAGAGATGGTAGTCTGACACCGGCCCTTTTGTGCTGGGATCGCCTACCCGCCTGGTTTCCCAGCTAGGCTGAGCGCTCAGCTCAGGGCACCTTGCTGCGTGAGTGCGGGGCGCACACTCAACGCCGACATCACTCATGTTTCTGAATTTCAGTTCTGGCTCCGAGAATGGGGATAGAGTCTTTGTGTTCCTGTGGCCGTCGGGGAGGCTCCTTTTGTTGTCTGGACCACGTTGATCGCCTTGGCAACCGCAAGCATCATCTTCCCTCTGTACGTCTCTGCTAGGTGTTTGTCTTCACGTCCTTGGGATTTCCCTCTTGTTTCCCCGGCGTTAGCAGCTCCTCTTCAAGGCCCCCCATTCGTGGGCCTAAACTCTGGTCTTTGGCAACATTTATTTTTCCTTCTCAAGAAAATGTCAAGACACAAATGTCCAGAAAAAGATTTATTCCCATTCCTTTATGGAATCATTGTTCTTAACAATCCCAGTGTTAGGGGTGGAAACAAGATAACCTTTGCTGTGTGCTCACTCCCACACCAAAGTGTGTGTCCCCTGCAGCCTTTCCAGGGCCCGGCATTTCTTCCAGCAGCAGAGGAAATGACCTTTCTGTTTGAACGGGCCCAGAGGTCACGGTGGGCCCTGGCAGGACTGGACACCTTTTCAGTGAGGCCTCTGCGTAGCCTCAGGCGGTGGGTGGCATTCCCTGTCTTCGAGTGGCTGGTGCTCTGGGGGCCCAGGACGTCCCCGCCTCCCTTCCCACCCCTCCCCTCCTGCCACAGCCCCCAGTGCAGGGCTTAGGGCCGCCAGCCAGCCAGCCCTGCCCCACACCTGCTGGCCAGGCCACCTGGGCTCTCCTGGCTGCGCCTCTTCCCAGCTGACAAGAAGCTTTGCGTTTCCCAGGGGGAGGGGCTGGAGTGCCGTTCGATTGGGGAAAGGGGGCCCGTTTTTGTTTTATTTTTAGCTGTCACGTTCACAGCGTGATACCCGGTGAGTGCTGCCCGACTGCGTGCTCTCCGCGTGGCAGCCATGCCCCGGGGCACAGTGTTTTCACTTAAGGTGGTGTCACCGCGTGGCTGAGCCTTTGGAAAGTGTTGGGAAAGGCAGCTCTTGTCCTGGTCACTCCTGTAAAGTTTTCTTCATGTTGGTGTCGTCCCTTTGTTTAACCTGTTGTCAATGGCTGTGTGTGCAGTTAGGTGTCCTCGCACCCTTTCAAGCATTTTTGGTGTCTTGCCACCTTCCCACCCAGGACGGGTGGCCGTGTCTTCCTCACCTGGCCACTCCCCAGGATCGCTGTGGAACAGGAAGCCCGCAGCCCTGTCCTACGTGACTGGGACTGTGAGGTCTTGGTGGCGTGTTTTGGGGCTCCATTTACTACTCTCCTGCTGTGGACAGTTTAACTAGACAGTGTACCAGGAGTCTGGGGTGCACACACTTGTTCTCGGAGGTGAGTTCAGGGGGTTGTTTTAAGGGGCCTGAGCTGAGTCACCCCCCACCCCCGTTGCTAAGAGGGGAGGTCCTGGGAGAGCGTGTGGGCCCGCATTAGGTCCTCTGGGACGTTCTGCGCCATGGGTGGGTGGGGTGCACTGTCTATATAAGGTCCTGGGAAAAGACTGGATGGAAAGGAATTAGGGCCCCGTCCCGCTCTGGGACCTAATGATTCGTGGGGGTGGGGGGTGACTGAACAGAACGAAATAAAGGGAGCTTCATTCAGAAGCTCCGGGAGCCACCGGGTCTCCTCGGCCTGAGTGACAGATCAGGTGGACCGAGGTAGCCAGGCCCGTCCTGGGGTCTGAGCCAGGTCCTTCCCAGGCCCTGCTGTGCCCTGGGCCTCTGTCTGCCCCCTTTCGTCCAGGACTCGGCACCATGACATCCATCCACAAGGTGCAGACACTCGGGAAACTGAGCGCTTCCTTAGGAGGAGGGAGGTTGGGGAGGGAAGAAGCATTTAGGTGGAGGGCTTTGGGAGCTTTGGTGACAGGAGGGGATGGCAAGGGCACAGCATGACCTCTTGCAGCCAGCTGGGGATGGCAGCCTGGACCCTGCGTGGGGTTCTGAGGGGACAGGGACAAGCATCTGGCACCAAGGGCTCGGTGAAGCGGGGCCTGGGTGCTGCATCTGGTTTGCTGTGAGGTGGTGAAGAGGCCCCGTCATCTGCTGCCACTCACTCGGTCGTCGTCACGTGAGACCAGATGCCTCTGGAGTCGCCTCATTGCCCTCCTCCATCGTCCTTCCTGTCACTAGCAGAGCTCGATCACCTGGGCAGCCTGGACAGGGGCACCGCCCACCGAGTACACCTGCGCTTGTCGGGGGACGGTTCTTGTAGGAAGGGGGGTCTTCAAATCCTCTTGCCTTCCTGGTTCTGGCCCCAGAACTCCTCTCCACTGGTGACCTCTGAGCACCAGTGCCCCAGGGGTTGAGACAGGCCACCCTGCACTCCCCATGTCACCCCCAGTTGCCTCCAGAGGATCCAGGTCAGGAAGCTGGCAACCTGATGGTGGCCGGCAGCTGGGCTTGTTGACACCCTGTGCAGATGCAGATGCAGCCCCTGAGACCCTCCAGCTGGGGCGACAGACGCTTCCCGGAGAGCGTCCTGGCCTGTCCCATCCCTCCCGACACGACACGTGCAAGGCCTGGCATTTGTCGTGACAGCCCCAGGAGAGAAACGAGCACTGATGAGATCTTAGATTTAGATTTCCGGCCTGCGTGGTGTGCATTACAGACACTTTCCAGTCCCCTGCTGCTGAGAATCCAAACACACCCAACCTCCCCCGATCTATTTCTGTGACTTTTCCCGTTGGTTTGTTTAAGGCAGCTACCAGCGGGATCCTTCCAGAATGCTGTTAGTACAGTTTCATTCATGAACAGGAGAGCCTGGCGTGTCCCCAGCATCTTGGACCAGGATCTGAGAGCAAACCTAGTACAAAGTCCACCCCAGACCACAGATTTTACTGCCGCCTCCGCACCCTTTGTGGGGAGGGGGGTTCTCCAGAGCTTCAAGGCTGACACCTCTCCTGTCCACATCAGGCCACAAGGATCAGGGGACAGGACTGGCTGCATCAAGGCTTGTGTGACCCTTGTCCCTGCCTGCAGATGGGATGGTGGCCTTTGTGATGGCTGGGTGGCACCAGGCGGTGCCGGATTTGGGGACTATTTAAGCATACCACTGGGTTCACACTCCCCAGCCTCACTTAGTCCCCCCACCCCACACAGCCAGCCAGGGTGTGACCAGGTGCTGGCTGCGCAGGCCAGTGTCAGCTGCGGCCTCCACAGTGGCCTTCTGTTCCGAGTGCCAGGCGGGGAGGGGGTTCCGCTTGTCAGCAAGCTCCTCACGTTCCCACTGGGTGGATGGAGGGCCTGGCTTGGTGCCCTGGGGGCCCTGTGACCCTGAGGGGACGCGTTTGCTAGATTTTCCTCGGGGACTGACGCCGCTGAGTGCCCTGGGCACTGGTGTGGGGGTGTGTGGCAGCTACTAGCCAAGTGTGGCTGTCAGGATCTCTCAATGTGGCCAGTGTGACTGAGGAATTTTTCATTTAAATTTAAAAAGCGATGCTCGGTTCAGTTCTTGGAAAGCTTCTAAGTGTGTTTGGAACAACTTAGGTATGCGAAGCTGCTTTTTCAGCTCAAGTGTTTCCAAGGAAAACTGAGATCCGACTTGGGATGTGCTGTGGGTGTAAAGTACATGCCGGATTACAAAGACTCTGTGGAAAAAATGTGAAATATTCACGACTCTGTGTCGATGATGTGGTGATGTGGAAACACTTTGGGAATGTTAGTATATTGTTAGAACATTTTCACCTGTTCCTTTTTTACCTTTTTTGAAGGTAGCTGCCGGAACATTTGAAATGAACAGGTCTCTCATTGTACTTCTGCTGCAGTTGACACTCTCACCTCTGAGCCTCCTTCTGCTGGAAATGTGCTTGGTGGCCCTTTAGGGGGTCCTTAGTCTCTCTTGAATGTTTGTGGCTGCAGGATTAGGTCTTAGGAGGCCCATGGTGGTTTGAAAGGGAAGAAATAAAAACCCACAAAACATTGTTCATTCATAAAACTTCGCTTTTAAAAACAATTTAATTTCAGTGTTATTTTGTGTGTGGTAAATTATCACACTTAATCGCAGCAGTGACACGTGTTTTTGGGGAAGATGCACCAGTTCTGATCAGACAGTGAAACCTCCTGTCGAGCACACGTGGGCTTTCTAGCGCGTCCCCAGCAGCCCTCCGCTTGGATGCCCGTCAGCACGGAAACGCCCTCCCCGAGCACCCCGTCCCTCGGCTGGTGCCCCCCGCGCTGTGAGGACGGTAGCAGAGGGAAACCAGCCAAGGCTCCCAAAGGGACCGCAGATGGTGGGCAGGGAGGACAAGCGAATCTTCTGGAAGCTGAGCGAGCGTTTGAGGGAGGTATGGAGCCGGGGTAGAGACCCCACAACTCACGGCACGTCGGCCGGAGTCCCTCCTCGTGCCGGATGAGCTGCTGGAAAGCGGACTCCACCGGTGCTGCTCGCGGGTGCGTTTTGTCCCTGGGCGGGACGGCGGAATCCTTTGGTGAACCGTTTGCTGGAGGGACAGTTTTTTGTGCTGAGTTTCCCAAGGCCTGAAGGGGGCTGAGGCTGTTATGCAGCCCAGGCTTCTGTCCAGCTGTGACGTGTTTTGAGAAAACAGCCATTTCTGGTGCTCTGCCCTGTGACCCCAGGTGATAAAGAAAAACTTGCTCCAACACTGAGTAGGGAGAGGCCCGATGTGTGGGGAGTGGGATACAGCTCTGGTTTAGCATCCCCTTCCCCCAATCTCTGGTGTGGACAGGAGCCATAGAAAGATGGTAAGAAGGGAGGATAAAAGCACCACATAAAATATGGGACGGCGCTGGCATCTCCCGGCCTGCTCGCCCGGCCACCACTCTCATCTGATGATTTAGAGATAGTTCCGGGGGGTTCCGCCCGGCCCTATGGGATTAGCCAACTGTAATCCCCCCCTTTATTTATCAGTGTGAGTTGGCAGGATGCTGAATGCAGAGCTTTCTTGAGTTACGCAATGGAGCGACTCCTGAAATAAGTTGGAAACGTTTTTTTAAAGGCGTAAGAAGAGCTCTGTTGGTGAAGAATTTCTATAGCGACCACTTTTGTAAGACCCCCAAAACCCCGTAAAACCTACGCCCTCACTTGCCTTCTGTAAAAGTAGATTTTTATCTTCCGACCTGTGAAAAAGCACAGCCCATCTGGGCAGGGGCGACGCGCAGCGGCGGCTCCGGGTGCGCGCTGGCACGCTCCAAGGAGAGCTTGTCAAAGCCGCCCAGACAGGGGGCTTGACTGATGGCGGGCGCCTGGGCCGCCTTTCAAAGACCCTCGGTGTGAGGGCCAGAAGGCAGCTCGTTTCCCGCGCCGCCTCTCCGCTGGGTGCAGATTAGCTGTGATTTATCCCTCGCCCCGGGAAGTCGCGGCTATGCGCTAGACGCAGCTCCTCGCTGACAACTTGCACCGGAGCCTGAGTGCGGTGCGTTGGCAGCCTCCGAATCATCAGGTGACAACGACCCAGCGGCCTCGCTCCCTTCTCACTCTGTGTTTTTGATGGCACAAGCAAACCACCCCATAGAAATAAATCTTTAAGGAGAAACCCGCACCCGGTCCTGCGGTCCTGGCACGGGACGCATCTTCTTTCCCCCCAAGTCTCCTTGCCCACGCTGACATGGCTTGTGTGTGGTGATGACCGAGGCAAAAGGACAATCAGCTTCCACTTTTCACGTCTATTTAGAGCCAAAGAAGTCCTTCCTCTCACAGAGTATGTTCGTAGGGACCATGGAATGGCTGCGCGCTCAGCCGGTGACTTGATAAGCTCATTTTCTTGGTTGTGCTTTATTTTTGCTTCCTGTTCTTAATGGTATCTTTTCCCCTTTGTTTCTGTAGGAAGTTCTCCAGCAGCTGATCGTAATGAATTTGCCCAATGTTTTGATGATTGGCAAAGACCCTCTGTCTGGTGAGTGAAAGCTGCCTGGGGGTGCTTGGCCGGGCCGCTGGCTCTGGGCAGCTGTCGGTCTCCAAGCTCCGCTGCCAGCACGGAGCCGGCACAGTGAAAACAGGGGGCCGTCTTGGTGAGATTTTTAAAGGGTGGTTTCTCGCCTGGAGGCATGGAGCCGGGAGCACGTGCCTTCCCCAAGAACGAACCATCAAATCCTCGCGGAGGCAGGCCAGCACGCTGCTCCGGTGGTCTCAGGGGTGAGTCATATGGTGGCTTCTGTGGGGTCTCTCCTCCTGGGAGAAGGTGGAGTCACTGGTGCCATCGTGGGGTGGGGGATCTTCAGGTAAGAAAGCAAGAAGCTTTGGAGGGAACTCCCCTCCCCCACCCCCGGGGACCCTGGGATGCCTTGTCTGATCCCTGGGTCGGGGGGTGGGTCTCACCAGGATGTCTGTCCTGCCATGTCTGTCACATCTCCCACTGCACCCAGAGGCCCGCGAGGGCAAGGGTGCCAAGTCCTAGCCTTGGACACTCCGTGTGACTTTGAAAGACCGAGTGAAATGTGCTCCCAGGCATCTTGCAGGAAGTTGGAGCTTCCTTCGCCCTTGTCAGTTAGCTCCCTGGGTCAGTTACAGAGGTGGCGGCTTTGCTCCCCGCCACTCCCGTGTCCACCTGCACCCACGGCCCCCAGACACCAGCTCGCAGGCCCCAGGGACAAACGCCTCGCTGGCAGAGATTTCCTCTGCTCCAGGGGACACCTTGAAAGTGTTTTGAAACCCCAGTTCTGGGGCCCCCTGGAATAGGTCCAGGAGTGCGGGAAGGGCTGGCCACACGAGAGGCTTTTACAGAGGAGCTAAGCTTCCCTGTCCTGCCATCTCCTCGCCATGCTGTCACTGGGCCTGGCTGTCCTTGCTCCTGTCCATGTGACAGTAGCTAAAGTTGCCACGAGACGGGGGAAAGTGCGCCAGGCAACCAGCCAAGGACGTCACTCACGGAGCGGAGTTCTTGTTCAGTGTCCCATCCCTGAGCCCAGCAGCAGAGGCACCGGGCGGGTGTGGCTGAGGGGGCCAGGTTCCTGCTGCGTGCCAGCTAGCGGAGGTGTCTGCCTTTCTCCGTGTGAGGCAGCAGGAAGAGGTTTCCTCGACCTCCATGAGTCCTCAGCGCGGCTGGCCTGTGCGCACTTGCACCCTTGCACGTCAGTTTTGTGGAGTCCATCCTGGCTGTGCATAGCCGTCCAGTCCACGAGTTAGTAACAGGGAGCCTTTGGTTTGCCTTCAGGCCGTTTGTTTTCTGGTGTTATCTCAGGGTTCCCCCAGATGGAAGATACCAGATGCAGCCCATCCCAGCCGCAGCCCTGGGCCCCAGGGACAGCTGGGACTCTCGTGACTTCTATAGGAAAGTGGGGAGTCTGCTTTGCTGAGCAAAACTCTCTTGACTCTCCAGATTTATTGGGGGGCACTGGTATTAAGGGGAGAGAGAAAAAAGGTGCCGAGAGAAGTTGCTGGTCTGAGCTTAGCTCTGCTCGTCCATCCGGCCTGGAGAGAGCTGCGCAAGGTGACTCAGATGGCCAAGGAGCCGAAAAAGGGGGCACTCACTTCTAGAGCCCGTGGTGAGCCCCCCATGTGGCGGACATTGCACATGTATTAAAAAGTGGAAATGAGCTCTGGCCAGTGTGGCTCAGTTGGTTGGAGTGGCGCCCCATACATCTAAAGGTTTGATTCCTGGTCAGGTCACTTACTTAGGTTGCAGATTTGATCCCTGGGCAGGGTGTGTGCGGGAGGCAGCTAACAGATTTTTTTTCCTCTCACATCGATACTTCTGGCTCTTTCTCCCTTCCCCTTTCTCTAAAAATTAGTGACCATGTCCTCAAATGAGAATTTAAAAAATATATTTTTTAAGTGGAAGTGAAAATGTTATTCAGGGCATCAAAGATGAGAAAGCGGAGGTTCACAGAGTGTAAGTGACAAGCCCTCGGTCACTCGGTCATAAGCAGAGGTGCCGCCGGGGACCCTGCTCCGCCTGACCCCCGAGCCTGAGCTCCCCGTTTGCGTCCCACACGGGCGTGGACCTGTCGGGCTGAGCGTTGGTGATTGCCGACACGCAGCCTGTCTGACCTACAGAAATAGCGGTGGTCACGGGGGTGCGGTGCGCCCTGGTACTGAGTTTGTCCTCCCCTCCCCCAGCCACCCTCATCACGCCACGTGGCTTGGCTGCCCTCCTGGCGATGCCTGTTCTTCCCCGTCCCCGTCAGGGCCCCTCCGTCCTGCCGCCCTCTGGGGACCCTGACCCACTGGGCACCTCCACACGCCAGGCCTGGCTCCAGCCCTCCCGTTAGCAGGGCTGTTCCATCCGCTTCGTGAGCCGCCCAGGGCATAGCAATTGTCCGTATGCAGAGGATGCGGTCCCCACTGGGCTCTGGCGCTGAACAGAAATATCTGCAGGGAAGTGCATACTGATTGAAAAAGAAAAAACAAAACAGCTTTACCAAGGTATAACTTTCATACCATAAAATTTACCCACTTGAAATGTATGATTTCGTCATCTTTTTTTCATAATGTAAAGAGTTACGCAGCCTTCACCACCATCCAGTTTTAGAACAGTATTGGGAGGCTGATTTGAAGCTGTGACGGGTGAACAGAGGGCCCCCCGCTACCCGGCATCACACAGAATTGATAGGTGTCCGTCCAAGAGGTCGGCTCCAGCTCCGAGGAAGTCGGAGATGGGACTGGAGCGCTGGGGAAGGACGGGAATCCCACCCGAGTAACTGGCTCGGAGTGGGAGGGGCTGCCTCACCCCACATCAAGACCAGAGGGCTCTGAGGGGACAGGCGCACAGGTCTGGGCAGGGGTCCTGGGTGCGGGGGCTCTTGGAGCAGGGAGGCTGGCAGGCCCACCAGCAAGAAGATGCAAACTGAGTGCCGGAGGCCGAGGGGTGGGTTTAAGGAACAGGGTTTTCTGTTTTCGGTTTTAAAAGTAGACGTGTGAAGCATTTGGGGCTGCTGTGTAAATAAAGAACAAAGTTGCTTTTTTCTATGTGGGGCCGGCTTTTTCAGCAGCTCTGCCGCACACGTTTCAGGAGCCTGTGCTCTTTCTGGCTGGTGTCGACAGAGGCCTGAGATTTACAACAGCACAGACCGTTTCACAGTTTGCGGTTACTTTCTGTTTTCGGGCAAATGCACCACAATGGAGTCAGGTGCCAGGAGCAGGACACCTCCCAGCAGAGCATCCAGTCCACCCCCTCCCCCAGCTACACACAGGGACCCTGGGAGCTCCCGAGATGCCCAGCTTTGTCCCCTCCCTCTGATCTAAAAAGGGAGATGTCACAACTTGCACACCCCATGCACCCATTGGACAGAAGGACGTTCTCTCTTTCTCTGCCCTGGGATCTGAGGACAGCTCAGCAAATGTGGAAAAGAAAACCCTTCATATACATTAAACTGCTTTTAAAATCTGTGCTCAGTGTCTGCCCCCCTGGGCCCCAAATCCTTATTCTGTTATTTCCTGTTTTGAGCCTCAGATCGGTGCCCTGGATTTCCTCTCCGATCGTGCGTGGTTTGGCTCTCTCAGCTGGACACTCGTCCCTGGGGAAGCGCCTGTCCAGTGCCCCGGTACCGTAGACCCCACTTCTTGGAGCCCAGGGCCTGGGGTCCTGCAGGACCCTGCTCTGAGCTCCTCCATCACTCGGCAGAAAAGCCTTTTCCTCGGCAGCTGGTCTGTGTCCAGGCAACCAGCCTGGGTGTCGTGGGGTGTCCTTTGTGTTTCGCTGGCCAGGTCTTACCCTCTTCTCTTACCCCATCCCCGTTCCTTCAGGCAGGTGGCTTGGCTCGGCTTTCAAAACACCGGAGCTCTCCTCCCGCCCTGTCCCGTTGCCACTCTGCCACCCTGATTCCCGCCGCTGCCACCTTTCTCCTGGCTGCGCACCAGAGAAACCTCCGGACCGTCCGCCCACCTTGCCCCTGCCGCCCATCCTCAGCACCGCAGCCAGAGCGTTCCTCTGAGGAGGGTACTCGGATTGCGCCCCTTTTCTGCCCCACCCCGTCAGCCCTGGGGCCTGTGCGCTGGCTGTTCCCCTGCCTGGAATGCTTTTCCCTCGGATGCTCCCAAGAACAGCTCCTTCCCAGTGCGGCCGCCCACTAGGCTCCCTGTGCACAGTTGCAGCCTCTCCCTTCAGGCTCACGGCCCCCCTGCCCCGCTCTGCCTTTCTTTTTCTATAGCGTTTATCACCAGCTCTGTCATTTACTTACTTTTTTCCCGTCTACTGCCTTGCTTGTATTGCTTCCTCTTGGCTGTAATCTCTCCCCAGGGCGCGGACCTTGGGAGTTTGTTGTAGTTGTTGCTGCCGGTATCTTCTAAGTGTCTCCATCAGGGTCTGGCACAGGGTGGGCAGGCGCTCGAGGAATAGAGCCAGGGGCCTGGAGACTCTCCTCCGCCCATGTCCCCCCTCCCAGGAGGTGGTACTCCTGCTGGTGGGAGCCCCGTGCTCTCACAGAAGCAGAGGTCAGGTGTCCGCCGTCACGGTTAAGCGAGAGTTGCTCTCTGCTCAACACCAAGGCCGCAGAAGACTGCCCTCCCTTCCCGGTCTCACTAGCTGTGCGTCTGTTAAACATTGCGTGGTTCATCAGAGAGACTCTTCCACGAGAAGCCGTGTGGAAACCACAAGGTGACGACGTGTGTACCATCTGTGACGTGAGGGCGGTGGACCAGCTGCCCGGTCCCTCCGAGCCCCGGTTTCTCAGCAGCCAGGCCTGTCCCTGGGCCACGCACACCCAGCACTAGGTGTGTCCGACAGGCAGCCAGCACATTCATTTCTGCGACGAACCATAGGACGGCCCTGCTGGAAGAGAGCGTTGCTTTCTTCCAAGGCTCGAGTGCGAGTGCAGTAGTGGTTCTCAGGCTTGGAAATCGCCGATCCCACCTGCGCTGTTTGGAACAGAAGGGAGTCATCACGGAGGTGCAGAACCCCGCCCACAGGGGAGGGGGCTCATTCAGGGGCACACAGCATAGTGGTCCCACGGGTAAGCCATGTGTTTACCATTATAAACTGTGTAGACAGTTACACATGGGGACAATCAGCTGCTGGTCACAAGCAGGGGGACCTGCTACCCCCATTGTTCTAGCGGCCGTTTCTTGCATTCTGAATGTCAGACAAGATTTCTGAGGCCTCAGAGGGGCTGGCACATAGTCACACCCTGCAGGGTCCTGTCTCTGAATGCCCCTGGGGCTTTTGAGAGTAGCCTGGGAGTTCCATTAACTGCTGTTCAGAGGCCTGGCCCTCAGTCCTCCATTCTCTCCCTCCTAGAGCAGTTACAGAGGGGCTTCCAGGGGCAGAGAAAGCACTTTGCGGAGTCAGAGCCCCTGTGTCCACAGAGGCTGTGTGTCCTCCCTTCACAGCTCGGTGCAGGCCACTGTTTGGTCTGCAGGAACCAGAGGGCCAGTTGCTGACCCTCCCAGTGGGAGACCGAAGGCCCTCGCGCCCTTCCTCCTCGGAGCAGGCTGCCCTGGTCAGAGGCTCCAAGAGGAGCGCAGCCCAAGCTCGTCCTCCAGCTTTCCTTGCCCACTTTGCCGGGGTCCCAGAGATGAGTTGGCTGTCTGCTCAAGAAGCGTCCAGAGGGGATCGGGGCAGGGCGGGGAGAAAGACGGCCTCCAGAACCGCGTCTGTTCCAGGGTGAGAAGTGGTGTGAGTATGTGTGCCAAATACAGAGTGCAAAGCAGGTAATTAATGAGCTCTGCCTGGGTAGGTCAGGAGGACTTCCTGGAGGAGGTGGTGTGTGACAAGGCATTGAAGAACAGAGCAGCAGAGGGAAGGAGGAGCTCCGAGGAATGAAAAGTGCTGGGAGTCCTGGGGGAGGCAGGCAGTCTTCTGTCACCGCCCAAGTTTAGGTTTCAGGGGCTGGAGGGAAGCGGAACTGCTGATGTTACATGGGATTTAATATTTAAGCCTCTCAGTGTTTACTTGTTCTCCCGTCAAGGGTGTGCTTGAAGTGCTTTTTGGGGCCCATGGAAACCGTCCCTCACAGCCCACACCGGGCAGTGCTGCCTTCTGGGGACTGACTAGGAACCTAGAGGGCCCATGTGACCAGTGGCTTGGTCCCCCGCCCCGTGGCAACCGAGGAAGACGGCTCAGAATCTGACTTACTAGGAACAGTCTTCTTTTAAAAACCTAAAGGGCTGTCTTCCTCCCCCTGTCGTGGGCCTGGGGCTCTGCCCTGCCCAGTGCCCTGCTGGCCCTGTGCCCTGCTGGGTCCCAGGTCTCCCCGGGGCAGCTAACGGGCCATTCTTGTATTCAGATATTTTCCCAGCCTTATTTACTCATTTATTTTTTTACTTCTCCATAACTCTCTAATCTTAACTCTCTCATGTACATATTTTTTATTTTTTCATTTGCAAAAACTTAAGTCCTCTTTGCAGAGGAAAAAGTAAGAAAGGCCAGTCTTCAGACACTTCCCCTGTGGTCCTGGAGGGACAGGCTCAGAAAGGCCGCCTCCAGTGCCGTGGCCAGCAGCTGCTCCTGTGCTGCCGCCGGACTCGGAAGTGAGTTTCCCGGTCCATCTGGAACGTGGGGCGCTGCCGGGCACTTGAGCTGCAGGCCAGCGCCCTGCTTTTCAGGGAACGTGAAAAGCTTGGTTAACACCAAGCCCGGGCAAGTGTGACAATTCAGCCAAAGGCCGGCTTGTGAGCAGCCGTGGGATCTGCCTGGATACCAGGCTGTGTTTGGTAAACGTCTTGGCGATGGCCTGTACACACACACACAGGGGACGCGTCCCCGGCTGCCCTGCACCATGGCTTCTCGCAGGAGTCTTCCCCGCGGCCGCCCGAGGAGGGACGAGACGCTGTTTGTCAAAGGTCTCTGTGCTCCCTGGTAGTTTCTGGGCGTCGAGCTTTCTGCCAGGGGATGGGAGGGACCCTGTCTCAGATTTGCCACCACCTCGCCTGCACCTGGTGCAGACACTGGGTCACTCTCTGAATTCTTGCGGTTGATTCTCCTTGTCTGATCTTCAGCCGTTTGGTGCTTGCAGGTGGATCTGCTCACGGCGTCTGCGGCCTGGGCAGGCTGGCGGGGGTTGGTGGGGTCGCTCCTGGTGGTGGCGCTAACGGGCAGCCGTGGTTGTTTCTGACTGCCCTGTGTGACCTGGGAAAGCGGCCTTCTGTCATCTGGACAGAGACTTCTTGCTGCCCACACGCGGCGGTGCTGTGGGGTGGGGGGCGCGGGGCCGAAGTCCATGTTTGGTGAACAGCTGTTGAATGACTAATTAGACGAATGGAGGAGTCATGTCCATGCCTGTTGGGGCCACACGTGTGGCATTCTTGGTGGAAGAAATCTTGGGGAGGGTGACCCAGGAGTTGCTGTCCAGGCTGAGGTGGTGGGCGCGGGTGGGTGCCTGCCTCTCACCCCACGGACCAGCGCGGATTTGGTGAAGGCCCCCCTTTTGCCCACCCACGAGGAAGTCACTGTCCACAGTGACTCGGCAGTGCCCGCAGAACCTACAGTGACCCCGACTGGTAAAATAATAAACAACTGCTCTTGTCGTAAGCCAAGCCCCCGGGGCGGGGGGGCTGCAGAGCTGTGCCCTCCGCGCGTGTGGGCGAGTCTGGGGATGTCTTTGTGCACTGAGGAGAATGTTCCCTGGGTCGTGCACCGCGCAGGGCTGGTTTCCAGTCAGTGAGACTGCCCCACACTCGTCCTCATGCAGGGGCTGGTGTGTAAATACAAGGCCAGGGAAAGCATTGCGAGTGGGTGACCAGCACAGAAGTCAGAGGTGAACAGAATGTAGTTACTAAGAAAAAAACAAATATATACACACACACAGTAAGTTCTCATTTAACATTATCTTTAGGTTCTGTGACTTAGAGCAACACCACAAAAACAAAACCAGTTTAAACCATAGTCAGATTGATATGGTCAAGAATTAAGTTCCTGCCGCATGTCATCACCATCACGATGAAACAATGTTGAATAAAGTGCCATTTCCAGTGAAGGACCTGCGACAACACCCCCATCCCCCGAAGAAAGGAAACAAACTGTTCTCTTCGTCCTTGACCTGGGGGTCCCTCAAACTGTTCGCGCCACGCCTTCAGCCAGCAGACACTGGTCAGACACCTGCGCTGGGGCCCTGGGGCAGGGCAGCGCTAGACGAGGTGGACCCTGCTGGGCAGGAAACGGAAATAAGCAGTGACGGCTTCAGGAGGACGGGGCGGTGGAGAGTGAGGGACCCGGGCCCAGACCTCGTGGTGGGACGGCCTGTGTGGGAGCCCCGTGCCTGTTTGCGAGTGGGAGATTGTATCCCCTGGGGACTCGATCACACGCGGGCACGTTCTGTTTCAGCGCAGCGACGGTCTGCCGGAGCGAAGGACACGTGGGGAGGGCAGAATTAACTCTTCTGAATTGGGTTAGTCGCTCCAGGTGTGAGACTTTGTAAACCCTCAGCCTCACCATTGACTTCTAGATCCTGGGCCTCTGGTTGTGGGGAGCTGAGTTAGCAAAACTGAGGGGTCCGCGTCACTGCTTCTCCCTGACCCCTGTCTCTGCAGGCAAATCACTGTGCCTCCCGACCCCAGCACGGCGGAGTGTGTGCAGTTTGGGGCAGGAAGGTCTACCTCTTGGAAAGGGCCTTTTGCTTTCCTTTGCCTAAAGTCCTGCCTTCCTACCGTGGAAGACAAGAAGTGTGAACACTTAAATGGCTACATCTTAGAGAATCAAAGAGGAGACTCCAAAAGGGCCCTGGGGGTCACACACCAGGCGCGGAAGACAGATGTTGTTTCCGGTGATTCAGAAGGATTCAGAGGCCTCTCCGGCTCAGTGAGAATGTGTTGTGATTGGCTGGCTGTGTCTGCCACGGACTCAGATTCGAAGGCCAGGGAATTTCCCAACCCTGACCTCATCCAACCTGCACATTCTAGAGGCTGGTGTAGTTTAATTGTTCAGCTAAGCTTCTGTATCCATGTCCACCCCCCATCCCAGTGCCTGTGATACCAGGTCGTTCCCCTTCGGTTGGGGGAGCTGATGGCTGCAGATGTCTGTCGCTTTTATGCAGCGTAGATCAGCATCTGTGGATTCTGTTCCTGCTGAGAAAGACTGCCGTGAGTTTCTCTGTGGCAAGACTGCAGGCAGCAGGTAGTACAGGAAGTGAGGTTTTTCTCGTAGTCAGCCAGGCAGTTGTGGGATTCCTCCCCGGGTTGTGAGGTTGTGGGTAGAACCCCAGAGGGTTCCTGGTGTTTCCTGACCTGCCCCGCCCACTGTGACTCATTCAGACAGAAATCCACACTGCTTCATACCCTCTCCCCTATTTTCCACTCTGAAAACCAATTCTAGTAAGCTTAACCACAGAGCATTTATGATTCATCTGCTACTGTGTTCGCGTGCCTCTGGGCCTTTGCACATGCTGATCTCTCTGCCTGGGATGCTCTTGCTTGCTCACCTACCTCCTAAATCTCTCCTCTTCATCCCTGGGGCTCAGCTCAGAGGTCATTTCTTTTAAGAAGCCTTGCCTAATTCTTACTGCAGACCAGATGCCCTTCTTCCGGGTTCCCTTCGCATTTTTTCAGCTTTTTCCAACTGCTGATTTTCTTGGTCTGAGCTCAGAGGACTGTGCTGATATCGGCGACGCTCTCGGCACACCACCACGTGGGTGCTTGGGCAGGGAGTTGTCTGGAGTTTGTTTCTTCTTTGCCAGCGTAACCGAGTCACAGCCAATCTCGCTGGCAGGGACCCAGCACAGAGCCTTCTGTATGTTTTGAAACTATTTGAAACCCACAATCTGGTGGATTTGTGAAAATAGCCGTTCTTCTCACTGCTGAAATCCTGAGAGAAATTGGGCATCAGCCTCACATGAGAAATGCGGGAACTTGTGCTTCTCTCTTTTCTTTAAAAAAATAAGTTTCATAGGAATCTGTGCAGGGGTGAAAATCACGGAATGTGTTTGTTACGAGCCAATGTTTTCATTCCCTCTCCCTGGTGACAGCAAGTGTGGGGTCGCTTCGCTTGAACGGGGCAGAAGGGAGTCTCCTAGCTCCGTGTTGATCGCCCAGAAGTTTGTTTTAAATAATTTTTTCTGTGAAGATTTTTCTAAAATTAGTTCACTACCTTTGGAAACCTTTTTTTCTCCGCCATTACCAAACTTAGCAAACGGGAATTCTGTGCTTTTCTGACAGTGCTCTGGGTCAGATTTACCGTCGGGATGCCTGATGGGTGGGAAGGAGTGAATGGAAGAGCGAACGAGCGGCTTGTGGTTGCCAGGCGTCACGGGTGCGGAGCCGCAGGGAGCTGAGGGGGCAGGCCCTCCGCTCCCTCACCGAGCAGCCTCGGCCCGTGCTTGAGCGCGTGTGTGCCTGTGTGCGCAGGGTTTCTCGTCCCCTCCTGGCCGACGCTCCTGCTGCTAGCGGTGGCCTGTCAGCGCTGGCCTCCCCTTGCCGTGTGTTTTCATCTGCTGTGGCGGGGGGGGGGGCGGCCTCAGAGCTGCTGAAATTATTTGGAAGTACAGTGTATTTAGATCCTTTGGGGCCTTTGCCATGAACAGGGTGCATGAAGACTTTCTGTATGAACTCTGCCTTCTGGGCCAGCCGATCCGAGTAAGGACGGTCACATGGGCTGGGGCCAGGGAAGGACGTTGGTGAGGCTGATGAGAGGTCTTTAGTACTCACAGGGGCATTTCCTTTTCATCAAAACTAAAGCTGTGGCTGATCATCCGCTCAGAGTTAATAGAGAAGTGCGTCAGTGTGGTGATTGTAGTCATTTGTGACTACAGATCGGAGCCTCCTGGGCCAAATAAAAGGTCTCAGGTGAAAAAGAATTCATAAAAGCCTTGGAGAATGTTTCCATTTCCAACACTGAGGAAGCCTCACACTCACTGGCAGGGAGAAGGGCTTCACTGTGATTGGATCGATCAGCAGCCCCCAACCTTATGAAGCGCGTGCCTAGGTGTGGGGCCTGAATGGTCCGCGGGGGCCTGTGGTCTGGCCCCCACCCCTCTGCCCACCTTTGGGCGAGAGACCGCAGGGAGGGTGCAGTTCAGTCAGTGAACGTCCAGCCCCCAATTCTGAGTCTCACCACGATGTCATCATCCCTGGAAGGGGCGTTTTCAGCTGTTTTGCAGTCGAGAGGCATTAGGATGAGGTCCCAGTGACCCCACACACACCCACCCCCAGGGACACAAAGGGAACCACAGCACTACTTCTTGGCACACAAGTTAGTTTATTTTTGTCCCAGGGGTCGTCGGTGATACTTTGGGCCATTTTAGCACAGTGTGAGTGGGTGCTGGTAAGTCTTTCTAGAAAACAGTGCTATTTCTGGCACGTTCCTTCTCCCCCGAATAGAACAGGAGATAATGAGAAGGGCAGAAAACCATAGATTTTTTTTTTACTCAAAAATCACTCTGCAGTTCGTCCAGGACAGCAGCCTCCATGTCAGAAATGTGGAAACTGAGGCCTGGGGACAGAGCACAGCTTGTTGGGGGGCATGCTGCTCCTGGTAACCAAGCCAGGTCTAGAGGCTCAGTATTCTGACTCTTTGTTTAAGTGGTTGGGACTCACAGACGTGTGAAGAAACACTCGCTCTCTGCGTGACCACAGAGATGGTGTGAAGGGATGAGAGACAGTTGTTTGGTCTGACTGGCGAGGCGGAGGAGCAGTGAGACGGTGGGGTGTGCGGAGGTACGGCTTCTCAGACACTGGTCGGGAGGGAAATGGTCAAGCCTTTCTGCCGGACTATTTGGCAGTAGGAGAAGCTTAAAGATTGAGTTTTTCCTAAAGAAGGAAATCAGGGTGCGCGTGAAGAACTAGCCACTAAGATGTTGTTTAGCATCATTTAAATCAAAACATCGAAAGGTTGAGCCTCTGGGAAGGGATTGGTCGGGTAAGTTGGTGGCTTTTACGCACGAGACCTTCACCATCAAAAGTGGCACGTGCGTGGTCTGGGGCCTGCTGTGGAATGCTCCAGCCAAACGGTGAGACTGAGAGATGGGGCGGGGTGGCGGGGTGGAATAGCTGTGCAGCAGGCTGGTGACGCGCCGCTGGGTGACATCTGTGGGCTTGTCGTCTGACATTCTGTGTGACAAAAAGGTAACATTCAGTGCCGCCTCGTTAGAGTCAACTCAGTGTTTCCTGTGGAGGTGACTCTCTGTCGTTGGACGTTGCTTCCCGCGCACACTGGAAAGAGACACTGATGTTGAAGTTCACTGGTTGTCACAGGAAGGTATTTGTGATACAGTTGGATGGAAAAGGACCACAAATAGTTCAGAATTCTCGTTTGGTTTAAATAAGGTAGAGACCCATACGTGGAAAACAGATGGCATGTGTACACCTGAGTGGAAATCACCGGGTAGAGGGATGAATTTTCTTTTTTCTTTCTTTCTTTCTTTTTTTTTTTTTTTTTTTTTTTTTTTTTTTTTTTTTTTTTAAGATTATCTGATGTTTTTTCCCCGACAGCAGACTGGTGTATCACTGGCGAGATTTTACAAGCAGATGAGACTAATTAAGTATGTCGCTGTTTTGATTTAGGGAAGAGCATGGAGGAAATTAAGAAGGTGCTGCTGCTGGTGCTGGGCTGCGCGGTCCAGGTAGGGCTTGGGCAGGGGGCTGGCGGGGGGTGGGGGTACTGCTCTTGGCCGTCTCCTGTGTGGATTTGTGAGCACAGGACTCCCCCTCAGTGAGGAAGGAGTGAAGCTGCCTTCGGCCCAACATGACATGTCGCTGGGTCCCTGAGAGAAGGGACCTCCCATTAGGTGACAGCTGTTTCTAGTACCAGGGCACTTTGGGCAACAAGCAGGTGAGGGTCCCTCAGGCCAGGCGGCCACTAGTAAATTGTCCCCAGTGTAGGGCCATCTAGAGCAAAGTTCAGCAAACTGCATGCAGCCCGTGGGCCAAACCTGACTCAACACCTGCTTTTGTAACGGAAGGTTCACGGGGGCAGGGCCCGCTCGCATCTTTACATTTGCTCTCTGGCTGCTGTCGCACCGCAGTGGCCGAGCCGAGGCCAAATGGCCCACAGAGTCTCAGAGTTTTACACCATCCGGCCCTTCGCAGATGAAGTTCGCACCCCCTGGGCCCAGTCCAGGTGCCTTGATGTTTACTGTGCACATTTCTGTGTGCTGCCCCCAGCACTTTCAGCCTGATGGGCTTTTTAAAAACAGGCACTCCAGCTCTGACCAGCGTGGCTCAGTGGATTGAGTGCTGGCCTGCGAACCAAAGGGTCGCTGGTTCGATTCCCAGTCAGGGCACATGCCTGGGTTGCGGCCCAGGTTCCCTGTAGGGGGCGTGCAAGAGGCAACCACGCATTGATGTTTCTCTCCCTCTCTTTCTCCCTCCTCTGTAAATAAATAAAAAAAGATCTTTAAAAAATAAAAATAAAAACGGATACCCCAGGTGGTCCCAATGTAGGAGGTCTGAGCGGCTTCTAGAGAAACAGCCCGAGGACCCTGAGGACAAGGGAGGACAAATTCTTGGGAATAAAGGAAGCAGCCAGGGGCTGGGCGGGTGGTTCCTTTGGAAACGGTTTCTGTGGCTGTGGTGGCCCCAGGTTGCCTCGCTCACAAAACGCTTCCATTAACACGTGTTACCCTCTGCAGTGCGAGAGGAAAGAGGAGTTCATTGAGAGAATCAAACAGCTGGACATTGAGACCCAAGCCGGGATCGTGGCCCATATCCAGGAGGTAGGTGTGCGGTGGCTTGCGGGGGCTCAGCCGTGGGCCGTCCCTTGGCAACCAGGCAGCAGGCTCCCTTCCCCAGTGAAAAGTTGAAAGACTGCATCACCCACTAGTGATTTTACTAATTTTAGGTTTCAGACACCACAGGCCAGTTGAATCTGTCTGGAAAGGTAGCCACAGCAAGCTAAAGTAAAATGGGGATAAAAATAAAAAGAATGTCAGAGACGACCTTGTTCAAGTTTGATGCTTCCTCCTCTTGCCTAATAAGGACTGAGATTATTTTTAAGTGCTGTCAAGGGGGTTGGGCCCAGGGTTTGATTTACAGGCCCTGAAAACGGATCCTGGCAAATGTCACCCTGCGTCAGATGGTTGATCTTTCTGGAGAAAGATTCTCCGTTTCCGTCAGTGATGGAGCCGAGGAACAGGCTGCCCCTGTAGACTCAGTCCTGGGGTGCGGTCAGGAGGGCTGTGGACAGCCCCTCTGCCGTTCCGTAGACCTGGGCAGAGGTGGTAGTGTTGGAAAAGCGGTTTCCCTGGCAACCAGGCCTATGGGGGCAAGCACCTACCTGACATCCTCCTCCCACCCTCCCTCCAGAGGAAGCGTTGTGTGTTGTAATTATCTAGGGGATATGGGTCAGTCTCTTCCACCTGATTGGACAGGTGAGATAGAGGCATGAAAAAGCGAGAGCAGGAGCACATAGGAGCAGGTGTGTGCCTGGAAGGAGCCCCTGAACACAGAGCTCCGAGCCAGTGCCAGGACGGCTGGGCTGATGGGCTCCCTGAGCTCCAGGCCCCCTGGGGTGCTGAGGTCTGAGTCACCATCGCAGCAGGAGGTAGATGCGGCCCGTGGCAGCAGAGGGGCCAGGGTCGCCCGCGCCAGGGGGAGGCCAGTGTCGTCACAAGTACACTTAGCCATCATGACAGTGAGTGGCCTCCTGTTAGCCTGAGAAGCATTTTGCCTTTCAATTTTCCTTGCGTGTCCTGTGTTTTGAAAAATGCGTGTATCTGGGCACTAGGTCACTTGCCACTGACTCTCTTTTCTGCTCAGCCAGCAGGATATTTAAAATAAAAGCGGGCTGGAATGCAACCAAAAAAGTGCTGGGTGATTATCGGATTCAGTGGCTAGCGCTGGGGACCTGGCCTCAGAATTAGTCGGGTGCTTCTCAAATACTACGGTGCCCAGGCCTCACAAGAGGTCCACCAAGTCCCAGTCCGGGGAGGAGCGACATGAGCCTTCAGTGAAAAGCTGCTCATGTGCCTGATGTCTGGCTGGGGTTGTGTCCCCGAGTCCCCTTGACGGACACCAGAGGCCTTTCCCAAGCACTGGTGTGGAGCAGGCCTGGCACCCAGCCCGTAAGTCCCCGGTCAGCACCTGGCACCCTGGGCTGTGGTTGCTCCTGACTCTCCGAGACCAGCCGAACCCCAGCATGTCCTCCGCGCGGTGGGGACAGGTGAGGCAGCGGGTGTCACATGCTAAACTGAAAGCTGGGGGTTTTTTGCTGGTGGTGGTGTTTGCGGGGAGATTGGTTAAAGTTATTCTCTGCCTCCATTTACTCCTCTGGAAAACTCAAGAGCTTTTTTTTGGTGTCCTCACTGAGTGGGTTTCTGTTCGTTTTCCCCTTTTGAGACCTGCGTGCACTGATACTCATCCTCCCAAACTGAGAAGGTGAGGGCCTGGAACAGACCTGCCCCCTCTGGTTGGTTGGGGGGCGGGGGGCGGGGTCAGGTTGAGAAGGCGGGGTCAGCAGTGGGTGGGGAGGCTGTGTGCCTCCGCCCATCTCCCACCCGCCACGGAAAGGGGCGATCCAGGTGGTCCTATGTGGGGACGAGATACAGGCTTACCTGAAATTATTTTAGATTATGAAATACTTCCCCAAAATAGCATAAGATCATTACGTACCCAGCATTCTGACGTGAGAGTTTTAATAATATTTTGCCGTGCTCCTGTTAGATTTTGAGAGACAAGACCCTCTTCCTCTCCTCACCGCCCCTCGTGAGGCCCCCCTCCTCGGTGTGATCTGAGGACTGTTTCGGGAGCCATGACAGCGTGGGGAGTGCTTTCCGGTGTTGAAAACGGCGCCACCCTCTCTGAAGCAGGGCTGAAAGCAGGAGTGGTTTGTGCTTCGGTGCAGAGCTCAGCTGCGCTTGCTACAGCCCCCACACCCGCCGGAGAAAGTCTGTCCATGAGAGTTGATAGTGTCAGTGCGATGGGTCAGCTGTGGGAGAGTCCACCAGGGACCCCAGCTGCCCCCGTCCGGCCTCTGCAGCGCCGCCCCTGTGTGTGCCCTCAGGTGACCCACAACCAGGAGAACGTGTTCGACCTGCAGTGGCTGGAGGTCCCAGACGTGGCCCCCGAGGAGCTGGAGGCCCTGTCGAGGAACATGGTGTTCCACCTCCGGAGGCTCATAGACGAGCGAGATGAACGCACGGAGGTGTGTCTGGGGCCCGCAGCCTGGTGGGACGGGTCGGGGGCACTCGGGCCTGGGGCCCAGTCACGGGCCGCGCTCCTCCCCTCTCCTCTCCTGACCGGACCTCTGACCCTGCCTGCCCCTGGTCCTCCTGGTCCAGCTTCTGTGGGGGCTGGGGCGTGGGCACTTCCGCACAGAGCAGTCACCTCCGAGACTCCTGTGTGAGGACGGGAGTGGAGCTTGCTCACACACAGGGACGGGAGTGACCCTGCTCCAGTCACGGGCTCCGTGCTGTCTTGCTAAGTGTGTCGTTACTAACACACCGCCTTTCTCCTGCCTCCTTCCCGGTTTTTCAGTCATGGCTGACATCTTGTCTTCTATCTCCTGTGTGTCCTCTGCTCATTTTTCACCAAGTTCGCGTGCGGGCACTGTGCTGGCACAGGTGCACTGGCAAGCCCCCCCTCTGCCCCGCTACAGCTGATCACGGACCTCACCCAGGAGCGGGACTACCTACAGGCCCAGCAGCCGCCCAGCCCCCTGCAGTGCCCCAGCGCTGAGTCCACGCCCAGCCCGACCAGCAGCCTCTCCAGCGAGGACAGGCAGCACCTGGCTGTCGAGCTGGCCGACTCCAAGGCCAGGCTGCGCCGCGTCAGACAGGAGCTGTGAGTCCTCTGGTGACCCCGTTTTGTTCCGCTCCCATGCCACCTGTCACAGCACATTTCTAGCACCTGCGGGTCACTGCCATGAGGGGCAGCCCACAGGAGAGCTCTGCCTTGGGGTCTGGGGTCAGCCGGGCTCTGCCCCGCACTCAGTCCCTGTTGGACCGGGGCTGGTGTACCTCCTCCATGGCCCTGCCCAGGAGGGGCTCTGTGGGTCGCTGGGGCTCCTGCCGGTCCAGATGTCACCGATGGTGCAGGAGCGGCCTGCTGTCCACCCTCGGGCCTGGTGCGGGGCTTGAATGACCACACACTGCTGTGTGTTTTCTTGGCTGGAGGGAGGACCTGTCTCCCCCCGTCTGATGGGCCTGTCCAGTCATCTTGAGAGCTGCCCTCCTTCACCTCTGGTCAGAGGGCCTCGCTGCCCGCCTGGCTATGGAGCAGGGTGCAGCGGCCCCCGAGGTCTCCTTACTTCTCCCGCACCCTCAGAGGAGGGTGTAGCTTGAGAGCAGACATTGAAAACGTAAAGAGGACATGCAGAGACTCCCCTCCTCACCCCCAGAAGCCAGGTCCCCTCTCGGTTCCCCGCCGTGGTCTCCCAAGGTGCTGGGCTCTCCAGGTGCTTCTGAGGAAGCCCTCACCATACACCCTCTGAATGGCCCCAGGGAGGAGAAGACGGAGCAGCTTGTGGACACCAGGCACGAGGTGGACCAGCTGGTGCTGGAGCTGCAGAAAGTCAAGCAGGAGGTGGGCAGGAGTCCCGTCTGTCGTGTGTGGAGGGGTGGGGGCAGGGCACCCCAGTAACCATGGCCTGGGGTTCAGGAGCACAGTTCAGGGCCTCCCAACAAAGGCCTCTGTTTCCCTCCCACTTGGAGCAGCGCTGTTGAGAGCCAGCTGTCCTGAGAGCTGCTGTTGGGGGTGACATGGTTTAGTGACAGTGTGTGGAGCCCCCAGTAGGTGGCCTGCACATGGAGCCGCTTGGCCACCAGGAGCTGGCTTCTGGGACTGCAGGGCCTGGGCCCTCTCTTCCCCAGCCCGGGGGTGCCCTGAGCTAGGTCCCCTGCCTTTGCTCACCTCCCAGAACATCCAGCTGGCGGCTGACGCCCGGTCTGCACGTGCCTACCGCGACGAGCTGGACTCGCTGAGGGAGAAGGCGAACCGCGTGGAGAGGCTGGAGATGGAGCTGGGCCGCTGCCGGGAGAAGCTGCACGATGTGGACTTCTACAAGGCCCGCATGGAGGTGAGCGCCGCCGGCGGGGGGCTCGCAGCGCTTCCTGTCCCGGGGGGCTGGGGGCAGGAGCCACGAGGCTTCTGCAGCCAGCGCTCTCCCTGCTCCCGAGCCTATCTGCGACACCCCCAGGGGTCCCCTAATTTAGGGGAAGGTTGGGAATGTGGTTGAAGGGCGCTGATTCCTTTCAGGATTTTCTCCTCTCCCACAAGGTTTAGCCACAGTGGTGACCTACTCACACATCTTTTTTTCAAAAACGTCTTCCCAATTTCTGTGGGTAAATCTTGCCAGGATCATTTCTTCCACTTCCGTGAGGTTTTCGGGGGAAGGAGGTAAGATGCCTGGTATGTGGGCAAGTCCATCCTAAGCTCTCAGTGGTAGGGCCCTCTCTGACGCCGAGGTTGTGGGTCTGTGCAGGGGAGGGCGTCAGGGCTGAGGGGGGCGGAGATCAAGACCCAGGCAGGGTCACTGTCACCTCGGCCGCTCACCCCGACGGCCTGACGTTGACAGCAGGTTCTGGACTCTCTTCTCCGAGGGTTTGGGAGCTTTGCCCCCGTCGCCGGCACTGGGGTTTACCGGCAGTTTTAGTGAGCTCCTACCTTGTGGCCCTGTTAGATGGTAAGAAATCATCCCCGTTGCCAGCCGGGAGGCCTGAGCGGGGCCTGAGCACAGGCCTGGGGCGTGTGGATTGTCGAGCTGCTGGCAGGCAGGTGTGCGGAGGCCAGGCCGTTGGGCCGACGCCTCGATGCACCCTGCTATGCACGGGCCCTGGGGCCCTGGGCCAGGTGGAGGCGGGCTGGGGAGGGCCAGGGTCTGTCTGGTTTGTTGCTCCACCCCACTCAGGGCATGTCTGTTCCCCCAGGAATGTTGGTGACACGCTGGCCCTGCCCCCTGCGGAGGAGCCTCCGGGTGCTGTGCAAAGGCAGACAGGCCCCAGCGGGCGGGGGCGGGAGGCCAGCTCCAGCTCTCGCTTTGTCCTGGAAATGGTCCGCTGGCCCTGCTGGCGATGAAAGGCGTAAATTTCCAGCGCAAACAGGTTCTGGGACACGGGCTTTTCTTCACTCACCAGAGATGCCACAGTTGGGAGAGTCGGGGACAGTCGTATGCACACTCCCCCGGATTGCTGTCTCAGCAGCCCCTCCTGCCCACTGTGGGGACCGAGCACATCCCCACCTCTCACCCCGACCCTGTCCCATGGACGGGGTGGGCCTCAGGGTTCTGTCTTTGCCCTCTGCTCATCCTGGCCTTGTCCAGGCAGCCCCGCTCAGTCACGCGGACATGGGGACTTAACCTGCACAGTGGGTGCCAAGCCCTGCACCGGGGGCGGGGGCTCTACCGCAAAACAAGGCTTGCTCCCGGCATTCCGGGAGCTTCTGGACGTCGGGAGGGTTTTGCACTGGGAACCCCTTTTCCACATTCTCAAGATTTCGTGCCTCTGGATAATAGCACTATTTTTCATATTGATTGATAATTTTCATGGTGAAGTTACCGTAAAATTAGTAATGCCTTAAGTTTTGCATTAGCTTAATGAATTACAGAGACCTGGCAAGGGAGTCCAGGCCCTGATGGAGGATGAGTCACATGACATCAGGGCGCAGGGGAGGACACGCGTCCTCAGACTGCAGCGGTGACGACAGCCTGCAGCCTGTCCGCAGCCCTGCGGTCAGCCCCGCCTGCCGGCGTGGGCAGTGTGCGCCACGAACCCCCGAGGGCAGGGGCAGGGTCTCATTCGATGGCATGCCTGGGGCCTGGCACATGCGAGGCACTTGGTAGTTGGCACGCAGGTCGAGTGAAAACCCCCCTCTCCGCAAGGACAAGACTTGCAGCCGGGAGAGAAGGACGGGGAAAAGCATGAGGCTTTGTCTCCTTCGAGATGGTGGCTGTGGTGGGTGTGATTGACATGTTCGTGCCGGCTCACAGCTGTGGGCGCCCACCATGCGCGGAGACCCTTCTAGGTACAGGGGAGCGACAGATGGCCTGGGTGCTGTTCCCGAGGTCCTGTCCCGTGTCACTGCAGAGCAGCACATAAAAGGGAGAGAGTTCCACGTGGGAGGGAAAGAGAAAGGACCCAGGGGGGTTCAGGGCGAGGACAAGGTTAATTTTGCTTAGAAAAATATGGAACACAAATTTCCTTGTTTTGTTTTTAAACCTCTGGCAGCTTATGTGGGGCTCCTAGAGAAGAGAGGCCTGGGCATCCCCGGGCACAGTGGGAAGTGGGGGGATGCGGCGGGTGGCCCTTCACTTCCCTCTGCAAACAGCTGTCCTGCCTCTCCGCTGCCAGGGCACAGGGTGGGGGACAAAGGCAGAGAGATGGCTGGGAAGGTGCTTCCTGCCCCGTGTTCCGTCATCTGTGGAAACCCGACAGCGAAGGGCAGGTGTGGGGGTGCCGTGTGCGCCCTGAGGCACACTCGGGGGGCCAGGCGGGCCTTGTCGCTGCTGCTCTGAGAGGCGTGCAGCTTCCTAGGCAGTGCTTGATTCCAAGTAACAGCAGTTTAAGGGGCGGCGACTCAGCAGGGCACAGTCCCAGCAGCCGCACCGCTGGCTGGGTGTTGGGCAAGCCCTGTCCCCGTTGGTGAAAGGAGTGGTGGTCGGCGTGTCTCTGAGCACCTTGTGCCCGGCATCGTGCGGCACAGGTAGGAGCACGTTTCAGGTGAGCTCCCCATGGTGAGCCCCGTCCGCTGAGTGGGGGCCCCTGGATCCCATCCATGTTGGGTGGGGCAGGGCTATTGTCCCTGGATCCGATTCATACTGGCAATGCAGTTGGGAGCTGGGTTCATGGCTGGTCCCGGGGTCCAGGGCACACGCACCCTTGAGAAACCCCCTCGGTGCCAGGTCTGGGAAGGAAATATGTGCTATGGGCTTGGCCTGCCGCTCCCATCCGGGCCCTGGAGGTGAGGCCCCAACTCCACTCACCTCCAGCCAAGGTGTCCTGGGGTCCCAGCAGCTACACTCCCCTCTGTCGTCTTCAGTAGAAGAACGTGCTCAGGATGGGTTTATTGATTGGAGTCCAACTCTTAGGGTTCTCAAGATGCTCCCACTCTTAATTAAAACAAGCCCCTCTCCAAGCCCTTTGGAAAGCAGAGAACTCCTTTGTCCTTTAGCCCCTCCTTGTCCGGGCGTTCCACTGCCCCTCCACCTCCCACCCGCTGCAGCCATGCTTGCGAGGCAGGGCTCCTGTGCAGCTGCAGGAGCTCTTGGCCTGCCTCGGCCACCCTCTGTGTGGCCGGGACACCTCTGCCCCCCTCCTCATGGGGCTGCCCCCCTTCTCAGGCCTGGGTTTCCTGAGTCCCTGCCTCCACCTTCCTGGGCCCACCAGCCTGCCTCGAGAGGTCTCCGAGACGGAGGAGGTGCGGGGAGAGGGGAGAGGCGAACTGAGGGCATGGGGGTGGGGGTGAGGGCAGCCACAGCAACAGACGCCATGGGCGGGCTCAGCTGCCATCACCTCCTCGGTCCTGTGTCCCCACCTAGACCTCTTGGCTTCCTCAGTGACTTCTGAGGCATTTAGAAAACACTGGGCCCGCTAAGGAGTGGGAGCGGGACAGAGCTGCTGTTCGGTTTGTGGTGCAGCCCACTGTGCCCCCCAGGTCAGGGGGCTTAAATCCTGGCCAGGTGTCTCTGCAGTTCAACCAACTGCAGCAAACCAGCGAGTGGGTGCGATGCAGTGAGGGTTGGTCTCCATCGAGTGAGCCGGGGCTCTGCCGTTCTGAGTCGGATGACCCAGAGTCTCCCCTCTGAGGGCACTGCGGGGCTGGCTTCTGGTCACCCTGGGCACCCAAGCGGCCTCTGGTGCTGCGGTCCTGGGCACAGTGAGAAGGAACTGGTTGTCCCTTTGACCCCCGCCCCTGCCGCCATGTTTGGAGCTGGTTGGGGTCAGGACTCCCCAACCCCAGCAACGAGTGTCTGCCTGTTGCTTAGTGGCAGCACTGTGCTGGACGGTCTCACAGGGACCCAGGGGGATGGCGACAGGTGGCCAGCCTGCTCCCTGGGCCTGGGGCACCGAGCACAGTGCATTCCACATACGTTGTCACGTCAGCTCCCCACACCCGCCCGCAGCGGAGGGGGGCAGGGGGGGCCACTATCGAGGGACCTGCACTTGCTTCGGGGCCCACGGCTAGTCGTGCCTGCGGCAGGCCTGGGAGTGGGAGCTGTCAGCCTGTGTCCCCGTCCCTGCTCCCAGTCACCAGGGTGGCTCTTGGGGACCAGACGTCAGGCCTGGCCTGTGCTTCCTAAACGTGGCCCCTCAGCTGTTCTCTGGGCTGGGTCAAGCCTTTAAATAGCCTCCCGGTTCAGTTGGGGTCAAGGTCCTTGGGAGGCCGGCTGGCTATGGGTAGTGGCCAGAGAGTGGCCCCACCCCCCTCCAGGCGAGCCCTTTGCAGCTTTAGGACTCGGCGCGGCTCCTTGGGGCCTGGCCTGTCACTTCTGAGGCAGCAGGGCGTGCAGAGCAAGTTCAGATAAATTTTTCTTGCTTCAGAGATGGGAAAGTTGATACATCCAGACAATGGAGACACGTGTGAATAGTAACTGTAACGCATTTTGCTTCATGTTCTGTTCTGCTCTGGACGCTTGCACATCCCTGCCCTCGTCCAGGTCCTTGGGTCCTTGGGGGCCCACCGCCCATGCCACCTGTGATCCCCTCACAGCGTGATTCAGCTGGCAAGTGTTACTGGACACCTCCGGGAGGCCCAGGAGAGCAGCTCTGGAATAGTCCTGCCCTGTGAGGTTCACAGTCTTGGGGATGGGGGGGAGCGGTCTAGGCCAGCTCGGTGTTCCCCTGGAGTGTGCCTGGGGCACTCTGGGAGCCTAGTGCCTGCCACAGCAGGGGAGGCAGAGAGGAGCTGCACGCACTTCTCTGTGAGGGCAGAGTAGGAGTTGGTTGTGGGCCAAAGGGGCAGGTGTACTGTGGGAGCTCAAGGCCGTGAGTATGGTGATTCTGGGGAGTACTGGTGGGTGGACCACCTGGAACACACGGTGAGAATAGTGGGGGGCAGGGACCATAGAGGGGGAGCTCGGCCTTTTTCCCACCAGAAACCCCTCTCTGTCCTCCGGCTCACGCCTCTGACCCCTGCAGGTCTTTAAGGGTAGGTAGCAGGTGGCTGGCTGCAGGGGAGAAAGCTCAGGTCCTGAGCTCTCCAGCCCGAGTCCAAGCCCAGCTTCACTCCTCACTGGTCTTGGGACTTTGGGCTCATTCCTTAACTTACAAGTCACCATCTTCACGTGTCAGAAGAGATGGCCCCTATCTCCCTCTTGGGGCCCTTGTGAAAAGTGAATGAGGGAGGGAGAGCGAGCCCCTGGTGCGGGGCTGGGGACAGGCAGGGAGAGGGTGCCCAGGTGAACGCAGAGTCGCAAAGACCAGGCCCTTCACGGCTGCCAGGCTTGGATCAGCCGTGTCCACTGACACTAAGGTGCGTGGTCTCCCCTCTGCCAGGCGTCTTGGGTTCTGGCCCCTTTAGGGAAATGAGCACGTGCAGGATAAGCCGGAGCCACCGGCCCACTCCCGACTGTTAGAACCCGTGAGCGGGGCAAGCCTGGGAAAACTGCCCACGGAGAGAAATGGACACCTTCCCATATGTGCACATTCGTGATCTGTGAAGGCGTTCAGGGAGACTTGGTCCCCCAAGATACTGAGTGCTGTGGGGAGGGCCCTGCGGGGAGGGCCCTGCGGGGAGGGCCCTGCGGAGAGGGCGCGGAGCTGAGGTGAAGGGGCCGGACCCCTCTCCGGATGTGCTGGGCACTGGGGCAGGATGAGAGTCCAGCGGCCTCCTCGCCCGGGAGGGGCCTGCCAGGGACCAGCTGCTGCACTCCACACCCAGCACGTGTCTGACACACAGTAGGCCCACAGTACCTGTTTGTTGGTTGTGTCTCACAGGCTCCTCATCTTTAGGAAGCTGCAGATAACGGTTGTTTTTCCGAGAGCACACGTGTAAAATGTTCAGACAGGAGCAGCGCATGCGCAGAGGCTTGTCCAAGTGGCCGTTTGTTCCCAGGACCCGGGCAGTGGGGCGAATGTCAGGTCGAGGGGCCTAGACTCAGCCTCCCCACCGGGACAGACTCCTTGCCCTGCCCCTTCCCTGTGACGGAAACGGGGCTCCGCGGAGTCCCTTGTCTGTCAGCAGGTACACTCGCCCAGCCAGACAAAGTGACAGAACTCTGTCACGCCATGGCCAGCCCAGAGGAGACACTGAGGAAGAGTTTCCTTCCGGAGTTTAAATAGTTTCTTGATTTGGATTATTTATTTATTTATTATTATTTTTTTTTTTTGAGAGAGGGGGAAGAGAGGGAGAAAGAGAGGGAGAGAAACAGTAATGTATGGTTGCCTCTCACATGGCCCTCACAGGGGACCTGACCTGCAACCCAGGCATGTGCCCTGGCTGGGAATCGAACCGGGATCCTGTGGTTCCCTGCCTGCGCTCAATCCACTGAGCTACACCAGCCAGGCCAGTTTCTTGATTTGGAGTATTTCTTTTTCCGTAGAGAAAGTCCATGGGCCTGACTGAGAGAGGGGCAGGGGCTAAAACGCGGGGACAGGCCCTCTCGCGGTGGCAGTTTTGCCCCGAGCAGTTGGTGGTTTTGGTCCAGGTGCCCAGGACAATGCCGCCGCCCTGACCCAGGCGCCTCCTGATCTGACGGTCCTTGTGTGTTTCTGCCGACCAGGAGCTGAGGGAAGATAACATCGTTCTCATTGAAACCAAGTCCATGCTGGAGGAGCAGCTGACGGCCGCCCGGGCCCGGGGCGACAAAGTGCACGAGCTGGAGAAGGAGAACCTGCAGCTGAAATCGAAGCTGCACGACCTGGAATTGGTACTGCGCGCTGCTGTCCCCACGGGTGACGCAGAGTGGGGCGGGTCCAGGGCTGTGCCCTGCCCTTTGCTGATCTGCAGCCACTGGGTGGGTGCCGCGCCGACACGGTGACCCGCTGACCGCAGAGGGTCCCTGGGCTGAGCTCAGCGGCTCGAGTGGGCGCCACGGAAGGCCCACAGAGCAGACAGGGCCCGAGCGCGGTGGCACTTTCCTGTAAGGATGGAGGGACGTGGCGACGGCTGCACAAAGGGTCTTTGCTGGCGTCGATGGTGTCGGGAGCTGTGATTCGTGAGTCTTTGCAGCTCCCCAGCAGGCATGCTGGGCCTGCTCAGGGGCTGAGAAGCTGCCTGTCCTCCTGTCCCATGTTTTAAAGCCCCGTGCTCTGCGTCACTTTGTCCCGTACAACCTGATTAGAGACCTCAGGTCTCTGCATCACCTCAGTCCCTGGGTCAGCGAATCTGTTAGTGGCTGCAGCGCTCACCGCTGGGCCCTGTGTTGGAGTCTTTTCTGTGCAGCATGGTTTTGGAAGTGGGCAGGTGCACGGAGGCCCTTCGTCCTGGGAGAGCGAGGGTAGATGCGCAGGGGCCAGGGGCTGTCCAGAGGGTGCCCGGGCCACATCCTCACCCCTCCCCTCTCTCTGCACTAGGACCGGGACACAGACAAGAAACGCATCGAAGAGCTGCTGGAGGAAAACATGGTCCTCGAGATTGCACAGAAGCAGAGCATGAACGAGTCCGCCCACCTGGGCTGGGAGCTGGAGCAGCTGTCCAAGACTGCGGACCTGTCGGACGGTAGGCAGCAGCCCCCGGTGCCGGGGCCTGAGCTTGGCCGTGGCTTCTCCCGCGTCCAGGGAGCCAAGCCCTTGGCTCTGAATCTCAGGTGTCAGCCCACCCTCACCCCAAATAAATAGGATTTCCTTCAGGGGCCGCTGGGACTGCTCCATTGCCGTTTTCCCCCAGGAGAGTGGGAAGGGCCTGGAGGCCTTGGTGTCAGGACAGGACACGAAGATTACGTGCTGCCAGGCTTCTCGGTCTCCCCGTGGGCAGTCCCAGGAGCCTCCAGGTTGCAGCACGCTGACACCCAGAGGGCATCTCAGGCCTGTCCCCGGATGATGGAAAGCTTGGGATGGCAGGAGAAGTCCCCAGTGGCCACTGATCCCCACTATAAATGTGCCCTGGGCGTCATTTCCTCTGTTCATTTGCATAATTGGGCAAGAGAGCTGCAGTCAGCTCTCTGTCGCCCTGGGTGGGGGCTCTAAGTGGCTGCTTCTCACTGGGCCCAAGCCTCTCCCTCTCCCTCCAGTGTTTGCACCCCTGCCCAGCACCCGCGATGGGTGTCCGGTTGGCCCGGGACAGCAGGTGGGGCATGGTCAGCAGAGTAGCAGGAAGCCTTGGCGCTCAGCAAACAATAAGCCGGTTCCTGTGTTCAAAAATAGCCCACGTGCGCCTGAGAGTGCAAGTGAGCCTTTCCTGAGCACCCCGCCGGGTGCAGGGCAGCTTCTGGCTGGTTTGGCGGGGTGGGGGCCGCTTTTGCATTGCCGATAAACATTCCTAAGCATAATGGAAACATTGTTGAAGCAGCTGGATATTCCTTCCTTTCAAGGGGTCCCACCAGTTCCAAACCTAAAATCGGTTCATTAAACTGTTAATCTGTGTGCAGAGTTCTCTCTGCGGTTTGGCACTGCTGGGGCGCAGGCGGGGGCCATGGGGATTTCCCGGCTCTATTCCCAGCTCTGGGAGTTCGAGTTCCTTGGGGAGGACCAGTGCCCCCTCGTGGAACACAGAAGTGGTGCAGGCTAGCTGGTTCAGACCAAGTGTGATTCTGCTAAGAGCCCATGGGGTTGGAAAGCCTCGCTGACTCAGACTGCTCAGTATAGTTTGTGAGCCCTGTCAGGTCAGCGACTGTCATTTGTTCTCCGTGTTCCCAACTCCCGCTGCTTAGCTGGCAGCTAATGAACAAAGCTTGAGTGTGCTTCTTTCTGCGTGCATGGTGTGGTGGCTTCCTTAAACTCCTGGCTCCCCCACTTGTTCACTGTTTTACACCGCAGTTTTCTTATTGCGACCTCTGGGGGTCATGAAACTGCCCCCCAGGTTGCTGTGCAAGTCTTGTGAGCGGAGACGGCCAAGTGTTGCCCGGTGCCTGGCCCTCGGGGCCCCGAGCAGGGCGGCTGTTCTTGCTGCCCTTCTCTTACTGAAA